>CM066031.1:72143292-72324958 GCA_033557465.1 Ichthyophis bannanicus
TCAAATAATGTATCACTTGACCATAATGAAACAACTGTCTAGGCCCTAAATTATATTCCTCCTGTAAATCTGCAAACGGGACCCACTCCCCCCCATTAATAAATTAGTAAAACCATTGTAAACCTTTACCCTCCCATTGTTTATAAACCCCTCCCTCTCTTCCTGGGGTATAGTCTCCCATATAACACAGTCGTTGCATTACCGAGAAGCTTGATACCCCCTTCCCTCCTTCCCTTCTTCTCACTCCATCCCATATGGCTAAAACATGCCGCGTGTAGTGGTTTTCTAAGAAACCCCCACTCCTGTCCTTTGCTATAGTCCATGGCATGACCTCAATTGGTCCTTCCTTCCACCCCTGCCCTTCCATATCTACAAATATTTTCCTTTCCCCTCTCTCTCTCCAGTCCATTAAATGCCTAATCTGGGCTGCTCTATAATAGGCCTGGATATCTGGAACCCCCAATTCCCTTTCCCCCTGAGATCGGTAAAGGACCGCCCGCGCTACTCTTGGAGGCCGTCTTTTCCATATGAAGTGAAATACTTTCCCTTGAATCTCCCTTAAATGCCTCTCAGGGATCTCCACAGGGAGAGCCTGAAAGTAATATAACATCCTGGGTATTAAATTCATCTTGACCGCTGCAATACGGCCCAACCAGGAAATCTCCATATCCATCCAACCCCGTAAATCCTGGGCCACCTGTTTCCATAATTGGGGTAATTTGCCCCATATAAAAGCTGTGGCTATGCCGTGAGATATACCCGTAAATACTGTCACGCCCTTAGCCCCTTACATCACTATGGAGGGGCGTGGTTTTGTTTTTGCCATTGGGGTGGTTCAACTTTCTGGCCTTTTTCTAACTGGATGCCTTTTAATGCATTATTGCAACGGTAGTTCAGTTAGATATTATTTGGCCTCAGATGAAAAAAAAAACACCTTCATTGCAGTTGGGTTGAATGGTTGCAATTTCAAGAATTTGTTCATTAGAAAAAGAAAACACACTAGGTTCACAAATCCACCTTTTTAAATGTTTCACCAGGAATTCGTGTAACACATTACAGGATAACTTGAACTGAAACAAAACTGCTTTCTTCAGCTTAATTATCAAAGCTTCTAACAGCACCTGCTTCCAGGCAGAGCTTGCCGTGCAGTTCAAAACATACAGAAAAAAACTTTAAACCAGGTTTCTTTCCCTTTCCAGTCCAGAACAAATACCTGGCTATCTTGTCTGCTTAAACACAGCACTTCATACAGATAGTTAAATTCTCACAAGCAGATAACACTCTTTTCAAGGTTTTCTCAGTAATTCGTCAAACAAAAGCATTTCTTACTTCCTCGGTTGAAACAGCTTCAGACTGAGCTCTGCACTGCTCACAGCTGTTTCTCAAAAGGTAATCAGGAAGATTCAGCTTTACACTGCGTCACACTTCTCCTGAACTTAGAACATTCACAAGCTAAACACAGCTCTTAGGGCTTTTGGACACTGGAGGCTTTTCTTTATAGTTGACACCCTTTCAACCCCTCTGAATGGGCAGACTGGCATGCAGAGCAGTCCATGTATGAGACCTCTTCTTCACAAGGTAAATCTGGCTCCCCTATTTGCATTGGTTCAATCTCTGGCTCAGATTCAAATAGCTTAACTGACTGCCTATGGTTAAAGCTGTCTCTGGCAAATTCGTAGTGTTTCTTATTAACTAAGCTTCTGGGACTCATACCTAGATCAAAGCCTGTAGTAGCTTCACTTCTTACATGCTCTGGCCACCATCCAGCTCATCCTGTTCTCCAATTAGTGTTTCTGGTTCTTACTGCTCCATTCCTCCTTGAGTAGGCAAAACTACTGCTCTCTCTTTCTCTCTGGTCAGCAGTTGCAGCACTCTCAGCTCTCAGGAGTCCTTCCAGTTTCTCTCCTCGCGTCTTCCTTGTCCTGCTTGTCCTCTCTGTCCTGCTCTCTGGATAAACTGAGCTAAACTTAAACCCCTCAGGCTCCTGCTCCACCCTCTCTCCTCTCAGGTGAGAGAGATCAAAGTCCCTCGTGGCAGCTGAGTGATTAGGGAATGCAGTGACATAAGGGTTCCTTACCCTGGGCCTGTATTCCCTCTCCTTTCCACCACTAGGGGCATTCTGTACCTTATTGTAGCCAGGAATTACCTGCTTTCTAGGAGCAAATGGAGTTTTAAGTCCCTGACCTTTTAAAATAGGTCCTTTTATTATGGTAAATTCCTTCTTTTACCCCCTCTCTTCTAGGTCCTGATAAGCTTCCTTATCACATACCCCCCTGCCCAAGATATTACGGGCTGGCGGAGGTTGAGAGTGTTCCTCTGGACAGACTGTAATTCCTGAGAGGGCATCAGTATTGTTGTTTGGCCTATCTGCCGGCTGTTCTACGCTGGGGATATTATCCGGCATAGATCTCTCTTGCCAAGACCTAAGCACATTTATGTGGTAAGTCTGCCTACACCCTTTAGCACTTTCTATGACAAAGGACACAGGGCTCACCTGCTTGACCACCTTCCAAGGCCCTTTCCATTGCGCTTCAAACTTGGGTGTGGCACCTGCTACTTGTACCAGGACTTTTTCTCCTATGCCTAGCTGGCGAGGCTTGGCCCTTCAGTCATACCCTCCTTCTGGCACAGTTGACTGTCTTGCAAATTTTTCACAGCTACCTGTGAGGCCTTATTTAAACGTGCTCTTAGGTCCTGTAAAAATTGAGGAACTCCCTTGCCTTCTTGTTCCGGGTCTAACCACTGCTCTCTTAATATGTCTAAGAGACCACGGGGGGCTCGACCGTACATTAGCTCATAGGGAGATACGCCCAGGGAAACCTGAATCCGTTCCCGGCATGCGTATATTTATTTTATTTATTTATTTATTTTACAGTTTTTATATACCGCGCTTTTTGGTATCAGCGCGGTTTACATATAACAAATTTTCGCATTAGAACAATCCTTTGCTTACAATATAACAGGGTCAGTAACTTGGAATAAAACATGGGAAACTAAATACAAACTATGTACAGAAAGATATTTTACCTCTGGCAATTTGCAGTTCAAGTTGGGATTAAAAATTGGGTGTGCAGAGGGTCAAAAGGTAACAACATGTCCCATTCCTCCATGTTTCCCGCTAACCCCCTTCTTAGCATCTGTTTCAAGGTTTGATTTAATCTCTCCACCAAACCATTTGACTGGGGATGATAAGCGGATGTTTTTATATGATAAATCCCGAAAGCATCCCAGACTTGGGCCAAATACTTTGATACAAAGTTGGTCCCACGGTCTGTTAAGACTTCTCTGGGGAATCCTATCTCACAAAACAGCTTTATTAATTCTAAAGCTATTGTTTTAGCTGAAATATTTTGTAAAGGAACGGCCCAGGGAAACATGGTAGCCTGATCCACCATTACCAAGATGTACTGGAAACCTCGGGGTGTTTTAACCAGGGGGCCTACTATATCCATTGAGATACGCCCTACGGGGTCTGTTATGATGGGAGTTGGTATCAAAGGCACGACTGGGGGTCATGCAGCTGTGACTCGCTGGCATGCTGGGCATGCGGCACAGAACTGGGCAGTTTCTTTAAAAACGCCAGGCCAATAAAAGCGTATCAGAATTTGATCTAGGGTTCCCTGCACCCTTTTATGGCCTCCCACTGGATGATCATGGGCAAGTCTCAAAACTAACCCCTTAAAAGTTGGGGGTACCACTAGTTGTTTCCTGATCATGCCAGTACGGGGGTCCTGACTTTCCCTATACAATATCTCATTGTCTAATAGGAATCTGGGAAGGACATCCCGTACCACTTGGGCATACTCAAATGCTCGAGTGAGAGCCGGATCTGCTCGCTGTTCCTTGGGGAAAGTTGGAAACTTCTCTACTATTTCAGCTGGCACCCTGGGTAACCTTTGGCTAAACTCCATCTTGGCCCTTCCCTGTGCCCTACAACGCCTCTCATATCGCTGTTGCGCTTTTTCCTTCCTAACTTTTCCAGATGGGGGAGTCACCAAGTCATCATGTTTGGGTAGCTCTCCTAGAGAATCAACTTGGGTCTCATCTTCTTGGCTGTTAGCCTTAGACTGGGATCAGGTAGAAATAAGGCCACTCTTTTTCCCTAAGCCTTCCTCTAATCCCTGCTTGAACTGGGGCCAGTCCCTTCCCAATATTAAATCATATGGGAGTTTTGGAACCACTGCCACTGCTATTTCTCTCTGGACCCCTAAACCCTTAATCTTTAACTTGTATGTAGGGTAAAATGAAGCAGCCCCATGAATGCATCTAATGTACACATTACTCTCAGGCTTCCTACATTCTGAGTTATTTTGGCCTCTATTGCCTGCCAAAGCTTTTTAGAAAGCATGCTTTGGTCCGCACCAGAGTCCAAAAGCGCTTGTGTGGTAACTCCTTGTATGTCAACCATTAAAAGAAAACCTTCTCCAGGTCCTTTTACACTGATACCCATTAAATTAGTGTGGGTTTTGCAACCTTTCTGCACATGACCCCACTTCCAACACTGGAAACATTTTTTCTTAGCCCACTTTTCTTTTTGGGTAGGTGCACAAACTTTCCCAAAATCAACAGCTTTTTCTTCCTTCTTTTTTGATGTTGCAAAATGCCGCTCAGCACCTATTTTGAGAGAGCTTCCCTTTTGCTGGCAAGCCAACTCAGCTTCCATAAACCGTTCAGACAAAAGGGTTGCGTCTCCCAGGCTTTGGCAATTCTGCTGGATGAGAAAAGACTGCAAATCCTTGGGCACTGCTGCCATAAATTGTTCTAGCATAATCATATCAACAATCATTTCTACATCCTTCCCTTTAGGAGCCAGCCATTTCAGGGCTAATCCACGAATCCTTTGGCTTAAGCCTTTTGGCATCTCGCCAACCCTCAGGACTGTGGCCCTAAACATATGGCGATATACTGTGGCTGTTAACCCTAAGCGGTCCTTAATGGCAGTTTTTACAGCCTTATAATCTAACACTTGGGCTGCCGGCATGGCCCTGTAAGCGGCCAAAGCCTCTCCTGTTAAGGATGTAGCCAGGCGTATAGCCCACTGGGCCTCTGGCCATCCTAAGGCCTGTGTGACTCTTTCAAAAAAGAGTTGATAAAGTCATCCACATTATCCTCTGGAGTTAGTTTACCAAAACTAAATGGTCCCATATTGTAAAAGTCTACCATACTGTCCATCCGTGGTGCATCTGGGCTTGCTGGCGCTGGCACTCCTCCGCCTCCCTGGCTCCGGAGTGAAATCAATGCCTCCACCAGATCAAGAACTGGCTTCTGCTGTTCCCTCATGGCAGCGATTGCATTGTCCTGCGCCATTTGCACCAACTCCTGCTGACGGGTGAACTGGTTCACCATCCAACTCACGAGTTCCTTGGGATCCATGGCTTGTTACCTGTAAGAAAAAAAGAGAGGAAAAAAAAAACAAGGGCGGCACCGTACAACAGAAAAATCTGTTTTGTTTTTTCTCTATATGCCCCCTTTAAATGCACCAGCATATACTTTTTTTTCTCTTATCTTAAAGTGGTCACGCACAGGTAACCTTACCTTGTTCAGGCATTGAGTCTCGCTTTCACAGGGTCTTTTGACTGGAACTGCTCCTGGAACACCTCCTTCTGCTCCTCCAAGTCAGACAAGGAAATTCTGCATTCAGTTGCTTCTGCTTGGAACCTTGCATCAGTATCCTTAATGGACCTTCTGGTTACTTTAAGATGAAAAAAATATCCAAGAACTACGCCACTTGTCACGCCCTTAGCCCCTTACATCAGCATGGAGGGGCGTGAGATTTTTTTGCCATTGGGGTGCTTCAACCTTCTGGCCTTTTTCTAACTGGATGTCTTTTAATGCATTATGGGAAAGGTAGTTCAGTTAGATATTATTTGGCCTCAGATGAAAAAAAAAAACACCTTCATTGTAGTTGGGTTGAATGGTTGCAATTTCAAGAATTTATTCATTACAAAAAGAAAACACGCTAAGTTCACAAATCCACCTTTTTAAATGTTTCACCAGGAATTCTTGTAACTCATTACAGAATAACTTGAACTGAAACAAAACTGCTTTCTTCAGCTTAATTAACAGCACCTGCTTCCAGGCAGAGCTTGTCGTGCAGTTCAAAACATATAGAAAAAAACTTTAAACCAGGTTTCTTTCCCTTTCCAGTCCAGAACAAATACCTGACTATCTTGTCTGCTTAAACACAGCACTTCATACAGATAGTTAAATTCTCACAAGTAGATAACACTCTTTTCAAGGTTTTCTCAGTAATTTGTCAAACAAAAGCATTTCTTACTTCCTCGGTTGAAACAGCTTCAGACTGAGCTCTGCACTGCTCACAGCTGTTTCTCAAAAGGTAATCAGGAAGCTTCAGCTTTGCACTGCGTCACACTTCTCCTGAACTTAGAACATTCACAAGCTAAACACAGCTCTTAGGGCTTTTGGACACTAGAGGCTTTCTTTATAGTTGACACCCTTCCAACCCTTCTGAATGGGCAGACTGGCAGCATCAACTTGATTATTATTATTATTTGTTTGAAAAGTTTATGAAATTCTGTCTTGAGAAAAATTGTCAGAAAAGTGTTTCTCCTGTAGTAAAGAGAAAGGATGAAGGATGACCTCCTCTTTATCAGGATTTAGATGACTCCCTTGATCTCTTGCTTTATAATTTAACCCCTACTGCCCCGAGGTTACCTGATGTTCTGGAGCCTCCAGATGACCTTCCCATCCTGAGATTAGAGTGACCCCCCTTCAGTAAGTTTAGTATCCCAGGGGTCAGTTAATCAGACACCCAGCCCCACACAGGCAGAAAGTTCATAGCAGGCAACAGTTTCCCTGGAAGAGGGAGAGAGCATTTCTCAAAGAACACGCTCTCATCTCCCTGTACCAATCCATAAATTTGCAAGCATTGTCACCAGTGTCCGCGATATGCCAAATATTACTCAAGCTGTAATTCATTCTAATAATGCCCAAGATATTACTGCCCTAATGCCCCTGAGAGTTGTCCCTATTATGGGGACTGATGGGCAAGTTACAGACCGCAAGGTCTATATCCCTTTATCCACTACATACCTCCTTAACTGAAAAAATGCCACCCCTCAGTGGAGGGATGATCTAGAAGGAGTTATTAAAGTTTTTGAAACTATTTTCCTTACCCATGAGGCAGACTGGAAAGACTGCCATGTGCTCCTTAGGACTCTCCTTAAGGCTGGGGAGGGGCCAGAGGTTATTAGTGCTGCCAAAGAAGCCAGAACCACTATTGACCGAGATAATGACAGATCCCAAGGTATTAGATGCCTTGATGATGATGATTTTGACTGTAATCCCAATTGGGACCCTGACATTGCAGAGGGAAATTACCTCACCTCGATCTTCTGTCTCTGAATTTTGGAAGGTCTCAGTAGGGCTGCCCATAAGACTGTCAATTGGCAGAAAGTGCATGAAGTGAAGCACGGACCAGATGAACACCCTTCAGATTTCTTTCAGCACCTTAAGGAAGCTGTAAGGGTCTGGGGAGGTATAGGAGACCCTGATGATGCTGCCCATGTCGCTTTAATGCGAGGCTTGTATAAAGGGCAATGTGCTCCTGATATAAGGTGCAGGCTAGCATCAAGAGATGATTTTAATGCTAAGAATTTAAATGCAATACTATCTGTGGCCACTTCTGTGTTTAACAATAGAGACAGTAAGGAAAAGCGCAATGAGAAAACTATGAGCAAATTATTGGCTGCTGTCATTACCGAAAATCAAAACATATTTCCTAGGGGTCCTCGACCAAATAATCCTGGAATCAGTACCCATTTCCAGTGTGGTCAAAAGGGCCACTTTAAACGTGAATGTCCTCATAAGGGAAGCAAATGTGCCAAAGATTCATTTATGCCAAAAAGGAAGTACACTATTTGGGCCATGTGGTATCAGAAAGTCAGAAAATTATCTGAAAGCAGACTTCAGGATATACTGTTCTAAACCACATATTAAAAGACAGATGAGAGTATTCTTGGGAATGGCTGGGTTTTGCTGAGCCTGGATCCCAGGGTTTGGGGAATTGTCTAAACCTCTCACTGCCATGACACGTAAAGAGGAACCTGATGAATTGTACTGGACAAAAGAAGCAAGCAATTGCTATGATCAGCTGAAACATGACTTGTCCACAGTCCCAGTCCTAGGTCTCCCAGATTACTGTAAGCCTTTCACCCTCTTTGCCCATGAACAGAGGGGGGTGGGGGGTTTCAGGGGTCTTCACTCAAGAGTTGGGACCACATAAATGACCCATAGCTCACTTTTCCTGCCAGTTAGACCCAGTGACTGAAGGATCTGTAAGTTGGCTGAGAGCAGTAGCTGCCACTGCTGCTATTGTGGAAAAAGCAAATGAGTTTGTACAGGGACATGAACTGACTGTGGCAGTTCCCCATTCTGTCCACATGCTGCTAAATCAAAAGAACACTCAACACTTTTCAAATGCTAGACTAAAGAGGTACGAGACTGAGCTTCTGACTCCTAGTAATCTCACCTTTGTCAGAACTAATATTTTAAACCCAGCTACTATGTTGCCTAATCCTGATGATGGGGAACCTCATCATGACTGCTGCCAGGTAGTGCAGCTCAGTGAGAAACCCCATTCTGATCTTTCTGATGTTCCTTTGGAAAAATCCTGACTTGACCCTCTTTTGTGTTGGGAGTTTTAAAAGGTTATGCCATCATTGACCCAGACTCTTCTGATCCTGTGTTAGAGTCTGCTGTACTCCCATCTGTCAGCATACATTTCATGCAGCTTTGTACTCTGGTGATTTTAGTCTCCAAAGGTAATAGGGCAGTTTAACTCTGACCCCCTGGTGATGTCAGTCTCCAGGGCCTGTCTGCAGCCCCTCCTTGCTAAATCAAGAATGGCAGACCTCAAAGGGAGTGGCTAAAAACAATAGCAGACCTCAAGGGGAAGTGCTGGAGAGGATTCAATTCACTATAAAGGACAGAAACACTTCCTCTTGCTCTCTCTCTTCCACTACATGAAGGACAGGAGGCTCTGATCAATTCTCTTCACCCCTCCCCCCCTCTCTCTCTCTCTCTCTCTCTCTTGCCATGAGGCTCTGACCCACATGTTCTGGCCTCTCTCTCTCACACACTTCACACATGCACATGCACAGATTCATTGATGCACACTGAAACAGCTCTGTAACAATCACTATATACCTCTGTTCAATACCTTTGTAATAAGCCTATTTCTACATAAAAAACCTTTCTCCAAGCCACACCTGTTTGGTTGTCTTATTACAAGCCCTACTGCCTCTGTGAAGTGAAATGAACCCAGGACCTACAGGAGAGTAACCTGACCACATCTTACATTTTATGGGGGCTCGCCTTCTCGGATTTCACAGCAGATCTCCAGTTGGGTAAGTAATAATTTTGTATAATACATTAAGTAGATTTCAGACAGAATCAAAAGTCCTTGTGACCATTTACAATTGACAGACTGGATTTTATTTATTTATTTATTTATTTAACAGCTTTTATATACCGCACTTTTATCATCAGCGCGGTTTACATTTTAACAACTTTGTACTTAAACATAAAACATATGTCAAGTTTACAGGTAACAGGATATGAAAACATGGATAACTGGGGTTAAAATAAATAACAGATAATCACAACTATTTACAATAGATTCTCAAATGTTTTGCGTTCTAAAGGTGGGGGTCTGTGAGGTTTTGATCTGGAACAAGTAGTGAATTTTCAGGAACTTATTCAGCTAGCCATGATCATTGGCTTGTGTTGGGGGGGTAGGGGAGCCGGTACATTGTGAGAAGTGTTGTATGAAGAGGTGTGTTTTTAGAGATTTTCTGAATTGAGATAGGTCTTGTTGTGATCTGATGCTAGGTGGCAGCGCGTTCCAGCATCTGGGGGCGAAGGATGAGAATGCTCTTGAAGTAGTTGTCTGGGTGAGTTTTATGAGGTCTTTTGGGACCGTTAGCATGTTATCTGTTATGGATCGTCTAGATCTGGTGTTCTGTGTGTGATACAGGAGGTCAGACAATGAGGATGGTGAGATTTGATGGAAAGCTTTGAAGGTCAAAACGAAGGCTTTGTATAGAATCCTGCATGATATTGGGAGCCAGTGAAGTTCGAATAGGATGGGAGTAATATGTTGACTCCTTGAGGCTCCATATAGGACCCTGGCCGCTGTATTCATGGCCAGTTGAAGTGGATTCAACGTGCTCTTGGGTAGGCCGTGTAGTACGATATTTGCGTAGTCGAAGTGAGGAGTGACTAATGCCTGGAAAGTTGTGCGGAAGTAGCATGGTTCAAGCATAGGTCTGAGGCTTCGGAGTGTCCTGATCTTATGGTAAATGACTTTTACAGTATTTTTTATATGTTCTTTGAATTCAAGCCGCTGGTCAAGTATGACACCCAGGTAACGTATTGAGGTTTTGAGTGGTAGATCGGCATCTCTTGTTCTTAGAGTTGGTGGAGGAGAGAAGTCTTTGTTCCTTGTGACGATCAGGACTTCTGGTTTTTTTTAATTATTTCGGAGATTTTGTGTGAGCAGCCAGTCAGAGATTGAATTGAAGCAGGTGATTAATGTAGTGTAGTCGGGTTTTAGCACATTGATTGGAGTGAATAGAAGCACATCATCCGCGTAGATGAGACATGATATTACGAATGAGCGGGAGATGTTGCAGATGGGCTGCATATATATGTTAAATAGCAGAGCTGAAAGGGATGAACCCTGCGGTACTCCTTGCTTCTGGTGGAAAGGCTGAGATGTGGTATTACCAATCCGTACCTGTTGCCAGCGGTCTTCCAGGTAAGATTTGCACCAATTCCATGCCATTCCTTAAATCCCTTTTTCGTAGAGACGGGCAAGCAGTTGGTCGTGGTCAACAGAGTCAAATGCTGCTGCTATGTCTAGGTAGATCATTGCAACTCCATTCCTGATGTTGTCTGTTGTATTAATAAGTGTGTTCATTAGGGATGTTAGAAGAGTATCAACTCCGTGGACTTCTCTGAAGTCATGCTGGTTTGGATCTAGTGGGGCTTCGGATTGGATGTGTTGTTGGATTTGTCTTAATATAACTTTTTCTAGGATCTTGGCTAATAAAGGAATACTTGAAATTGGGCAGTAGGAGTCTTCCTTTTTTGGATCAAGTTTATTGTTTTTCAGAAGAGGGCGGATGGAGGTCTGTTTGAGGGCTGTTGGAAATGTCCCGGTGCTAAGGGACTGGTCAGCTAAGGCTGATATGTATAGGCTGAGCTCTGTTCTCAGTGATTTGATCCAGTGGGCAGGACATGGATCGTTAGGGGCGGTGGTGGCATTGATGGATGTTATAATTTCTTCGATTGTCTTCGGAGTTGGGGATGAGAAATTGTTGAGTATGAATTGGACGTTGGAAGGTTGTGTGGATACACTTGTGGTTGAAGTTGTGATCTTGATCGCCTTGGATTAGATGTAGTCAGCATACAGTTGTAGATGTATATGTTCCTGTTGTGGTGAAGGGGGCTCATTGGTTAGGGATTTTACTAGTTGGAAGAGATCTTTTGGTTTGTTAAGAGAACGGCTAAGGAGCCTTGCATGGTGTTCTTTTCTCTTATCCCAGGTTAGCTGATGATGGGATTTCAAGTGAGCTAAGTAAATGGATTGGTCAAAAGGATTTAGGGAGTGTCTCCATTTCTTCTCTAGTCTCCTCAGTTGCTGTAAGGAGGTTCGTAACTCGGAGGAGATCCATGGCGCGTTCTTTTTCTTGGAAATAGACGATTTGGTAACGGTTTGATCATCTGTGATGGTAGGCTGGGCTGATAGTCCGAGGGTGCTGTTCCAGTTTGATACAGTCTCATCGATGTTGTCTGGTATTGTAGAGAGTTTTGGGATGGTTTGGGAGGTGATTGTGTCTATGTTGAATGGTTTGAATTGCGCTGGTTTTGAAGGTGGATAAACATCTGGTGATTTGCTTGGAGATTCAACAGATGGTATGACGAATGTAATAAGGTTATGATCGGACCAGGGGACGGGGGTTGATAGGGGCTCGGGTTGATTTAGTAGTTCCAAGGATGATGATGGGGCGAAGATGAGATCAAGAAGATTTCCTTGTTTGTGGGTGGGGAGTTTTACAATTTGATCATAGTGTAAGTTGGTCATGGCATCAAGGAAGGAGTTGGATACTGAAGGCAGTGTGGAAGCGAGGTTAAAGTCTCCGAGGATCCAGTTAGGTTTGTGGATATCTATCGGGTTGATGGCAAGATCAATTATGTTTGAGAGATCGTCAGCTGGAGCATTTGGGGCTCGGTAGATGAGGTTTATGGTATTGGCATTATTGGAGATGGATAGAGAATTTGTATGGTTTGTGGCATTGGTAGAAATGACGTGGTATTTCAAATCAGTTCTTGCTATTATGCAGACTCCTCCTCCTTTTCTGTTTTCTCTGTTACAGGTGTAGATGGAGTAGTTAGGTGGGGTAAGTTGGTTCAATAGGACGTTATCAGTATTAGAAAACCATGTTTCTGTGACCAGAAGGATGTCTAGTGTAAGGTTTGATATAAGGTCGATGATGGCAGGCCATTTGTTGTGGGCTGAGCGTGCATTAATGAGAGCACACTTGAGATTCTGTGGGGTAGCTTTTAGATTAGATCTCTTATTGTTTGTTGTCTCAAGAGGTACATAAAGGAGGTAGGTGTGTCTATTGTGGTATGTACTTTGTTGGTATTGATTTTGATTTTGGTGGGGTTTCCTATTCCTAGTTTGGTGTATAGGGATAGGGTTGGTATCGGATGTTAGGGCAAAGGAGGTGTGTAATATGCTGGAAAGGATGGACAGGAGCAGGAGGGCAAGAGTAATGGTGGCCATGATGTAAACCTAAGGTGGTGGGTAGGGTGTAAATACTTTGTGTGATAATAGTAGTGCAGAGTAGGTAGTGCAGGTATTTTTGGTAGTTCAAAATTACATAAAGGTAGTTAAAATGAACCTTTGCACAGCAATCCTAGCTAGGAGTTACTTTGCAATATAATTGAAGGTACAATATGTTATCTACAGGGAGGATACTTTATAGCAGTTCTAGTTACACAATATTAACTAGGAGATACTTTGTAGTATAGTTGAAGGTACAATTTGTTGTCTACAGGGAGGATACTTTATCGCAGTTCTTTTTTTTTTTTAATTCTTTATTTATCAGTTTCCAAACATAACAACCATAGCATAACAATCGAAAATGTACATCCAAAACAAAACTGGCTGAGACAGACAGGTTGACAACAATTCTCATTTTAACCAAAGCATCTGGGGGAAAGGGAGGGGGGGGGGCCGTGAATGCCATATCTCCTTAGCATCAGGTTCCACTCTGTGAAATAGAGCCTATTACATTATGAGGGAATACCACTTTTTCAGAAGGTTACCGAAAGCAGGACTCTGCTTCACATATGCTATCTCACAGGAACGGTGATAACAAACCAAGTTCCACCAATATTCCACATTTAAAGTGTTGAAAGTCTTCCAGTGGCTTAAGATGGCCTTCAATGCCAGACTCAGCATTAGGTCGAAAAGAGTATGGTGCTTCTTTTCTAGGTCTGGAACGCCCGCCAGGGATTTATAAATGACAATCCTGAATGTTAGTGGCGAGCTCATCCGAAACAACTGCAGTAGTCGCTGCCATACCCTTTGCCAATAAATCGTCAGATGTGGACAGTAGTACAGCATATGCGCCAGTGTCCCCACGTTGGAACCGCAAGACCAGCATTGATCATCCTCCTGCTCTTGCCACTTGGCAATCTTCACCGGGGTCAGATACGCACGATGTGCAAGGAAATACAACATCTGTGTGAGAGAGGCAGATCTCGATATCCGTATCTGAGGCCCCCAAAAGGAAGTCCACATTTCCGAAGTCGTAAGGGGCCCCACCTCAGTTTCCCATACCAATTGAGCTCCTTTGGGGCTGCGGCCATTAGAATTCCGAATGAGTTCCACGAACTTCGATATTAGCTTTGTTCCCAGCCTGAGTTCCTGTACCCGTAGGTAGAGTGGTCGTCCACTATCGAGGTGTAGGGGTGTCACTCCAGCTTTACTCAAACAATGGTGCAGCTGACCCCACTGAAAGAAACATCTGTGTGGAAGTTGGAACTCCTGTTGCAGTTCTGGGAAAGATTTATACTTCTGCCCGCAAATCAGCTGGCCTAAGTGGAAAATACCATGACGTATCCAAGTGGTCCATGCAATACAGTTCCCTCCTATTTTGAAGCGCGAGTTGAGCCAAATTGGAGTAGCATCCGTTAAGGTCTGCTCACCCTCAAGTAGTGGTACAACATGATTGAAGGCTTGCTGGGTGGCTTTTAGGATCCCATTATCCATCTGTACATGTGTCGCTGCAGCCCCAATGTGCAGCCGCAATGGGAGTGATTCACTCGCTGCATCCTCTACTAGCAACCAACTGGGGGCTCCCTGGATCTTCGACTCCTCCGCCCACCAGGAGCCCTGCTTTAACAGAGCCGAAACATGGTACCAGTAGAAATCTGGAAAGTGCACCCCGCCCTGCTTTTTAGGAAGCATCAGTTTCCACGCCGCAATTCGTGGAGTTTTCTTCTCCCATAGGAAGGCCAACAGCTTTCTCTCCAGATCGATGTAGAATTTCCTGTCAAAAAGCACCGGGATCATACTTAAGATATAAATTATCTTGGGGACAATAACCATTTTAATGGTTTCTAATCTACCCCACCAGGTTAAATTCAATGGCGACCATTTGTGCACATATTCTTGAAGTACCTCATTGCAGTGGTCTACATTGAGGGAGACCGTGTCAGGCAAGGTGACGCCGTAGGTAACCCCCAAGTATTTGAAAGATGTTTTTTCAACCTGGAATGAGTGTCGCCGAAGGTCATCTTCCGAGACTGTGGTCATGAGAGGTATAGTCTTATCCAAATTCAGCTTATAGCCCGAGATGCTAGAGTATTCCTCTATAGTCTTCAAGGTAGCATCCACTGAATTGATGTCTAGGAACAGCAACAGATCTTCAGCGTAGGCCGATACCTTACAATGGTACCCTTCCAACTGTATTCCAAATATATTTGTCTGCTGCCGAATTTTAAGGATCAAAGGCTCCAAGGCTAAGTTAAACAACAGGGGGGATAGGGGGCATCCCTGCCTAGTTCCCCTTGTGAGTTGGAACTCTTGTGAAATAGCACTATTCGCCGCCACCCGGGCTACCGGCTTGGTATACAACAGTTGGACACTCTTCAGGAAGCTGTCAGGCACCCCCATCCAGCGCATGGCTTGAAACAAGTAGGAAAGTTCGACCCTATCGAATGCCTTTTCTGCATCTAGCGCAAGGCCCACTATTGGTCGATCCTCCTGCTGCGCCTTCCGAAGAACATGGGCCAGCAGACGTCCGTTATCTACAGTGGATCTCCCGGGCATGAATCCGCATTGGTCTGAATGGATTAGTGTCCCCAGAACATGGGACAGCTGATTGGCCAGGATCTTAGCATAGATTTTATAATCAACATTCAGCAATGATATAGGTCTGTAGTTCTCCACCTTTTGAGGGTCTCTCCCCGGCTTAGGGTGTATGACTATCGTCGCAGCCGCCAGAGCACCAACTGCTGCGCATTCATCCTTTACCCCGCTATACTAGAGCATTAACTCTGGCATCAGCTGCTCCGAAAAGGCCTCATAAAATTCCACTGGCAGCCCATGAGGGCCGCTAGCTTTCCCTTTGGCTAGTTGTTTGAGAGCGGTGCGAATCTCCTTGCACGTGATGGTTGCTGCGAGGAGATGTTGCTGCTGTCTCGTGAGCTTGGGACCGTCTATGGAGGAGACAAAGTTTAGAAAAGCTGACTCATCACATTTAACTTCAGATTGGTAGAGCTTGGAGTAGAATGCTTCACACAACGCTAGGATCTCATCATCCGCCACCTTTAGCGCACCGGCGGAGTCCTTCAGCCCTGCTATCCGGGTCGCCGCACGCTTAGTTTTTAATGTGTTCGCCAGCAATGAGCTCGCCCGGTTGCTGTCATGATAGTATCGCCCCTGTTGAGCTCTAAGGGACTCGCTGACTTCATCATGTAAGAGAGTGTTGTATTGGAACCTTAGCTTCTGCAGTCGGAGGAGAACTGTCGGATCAGCCCACTTGGCCAGGAGCCGTTCGCCCGCCCGGATTTCCACATCGAGTTCTGTCCTTCTCCTCACGTCTGCCTTGTGCATACGAATCTTGTATGCAGTCATGTGCCCACGGATATTGGCTTTGAAGGCCTCCCAACAGGCCCATGTTGAGGTATCCCCATACCGATTGACAGCAAAGTATTCTGTGATAGCTTTCTTTATGGAAGTGCAGAAATCCTCCTCTGCCAACCAGTGTTTCTCAAAAAACCAGCGCACCTGGGATTTCTTAGCAGAGCCCACAACAAGGTCCAGGAGGACCGCTGAGTGGTCCGAAACTGTTCTGGATAGCATGCTAGTGCCCGCAATCTTAGGCAGCAACGTCTTAGAAGTGAGAAAGTAGTCGATTCGGGTTTGCGAATTATGAGGCAGGGAGTAGAAGGAATACTCTTTGCCACTGGGAGAGAAGAGTCTCTAGGGATCTATCAATCCAAGCAGTTCCATCATATTCAACAATTTATTAGAAGATTGAGGCTTATGCTGTGACTTATAGGGAGTTCTGTCAAGTAGCAGGTCTTGTATAAGGTTGAAGTCTCCCCCTAGAATGATGTGTGAGGACCCAGCGTCCAATAATTCCTGAGTAACCTGGATGAAGAATTGCGGATCATCAGTATTGGGGCCATATATCGTCATGAAAGTAAAGACTTCACCTCTAAGTCGTGCTATTATCTTGGCCCACCGGCCGGCAGGGTCAATTTTGGTCTCTTGAACTTCAACAGGGAGGGTTTTCCTAAACAGTACAATGACCCCTCCCTTCTTTTTAAGGGCGGGTGCTGATAGGATATTCTGATAGATCCCATCCGCCACTTTGTAAGACTCGGCAAGTGAGAGGTGGGTCTCCTGTAGATATATGACGTCCGCTTTTTGATGTTTACAGTAAGTTAGGATTTTCTTCCTCTTGGCAGGATTGGAGATACCTTGAACATTTAGGGACAATACCCTCAATTGGCAATCAGCCATATTTTGCCCTAGAGAAACACAGGAGGGTGGCATTCGCGGTCAGCTGCCCCGGGAATGGGAAAACAAAGCTTCTGAAGTCTAAACACATACAACCTGACTGTACTGTGCCAATAACTACTGTAACTTGCATAGCGAAGCCCCAACCGCCCACCTTGGCCCAACCATCCCCCTCCCCATACAACAAAACATACATTCTATGAGCAGTACTAAGGTAACAGGGCTCCAACTCACACGTGAAAGAGAGGCCTGCTTTACATGCATAACAGCTAAGGCTAAGCAGTGACATTTATATTAAGCCAGAGAAAGATATCCACTCAAGTCTACATTTATATGCTGAGAAGGAACAGAACATTTACAGTCTTGCCCTCCCTCCTTAACCACATCCTACCGTAAGAGTAGGGACATGACAGTGCAGATAGTAACCCAAAAGTCTCTTTATCTTTCAAGACCCCACCTCCATCTGAGCACGCTCTTGCAGGTATGCGCGGAGTGCAGGGCCATCTGAGAAGGTTTTGGTACTGTTGTCGAGGGTTACCCGCATAATCGCGGGGTAGAAGAGTCCAAAACATGCTTGCAATTGCTGCAGCATAGGCCTGCAAGCCAAAAGTTCCTTCCGATGCTGAACCGTTTGTTTGCTGAGGTCCGGGAAGAAGGCGATCCTCTGACCCTCGAGTTGCAAGTTTTGCCGATGCTTCGCCGCCTGCATAATCTGAAGTACTTGCTGGTAACGAAGTACTTTTACCACGAATGGACGAGGCCGCTGGGTATGGGAAGATGGATGCGACGGAACTCGGTGGGCCCTTTCCAGTTCCAGGCGTCGTTCAAAGGTAGTTTCCAAGAGCTCCGGTATTAATTTCTCAAGGTAACTGATAGGGTCCGACCCTTCCCGGCCTTCTGGGATTCCCATGATGCGCACATTGCTTCTCCTGGCCCGATTAGACTGATCTTCAATTTGCACTTCAAGAGCCGTTACCCTTTTCGCCAGCGGGCCTATCTGTGCTATCACGGTAGATTGCCTGTCCACCTCGGCTTCTACATCATCTAAACGCTTAGCCAGATCCCCTAAGCGTTCTTTAACCTCTTGCAGGTCTTCTTGCACTTGCGCTAATGTCCCAGATTTGGTAGTGATAATATCTTTAACTGTGCGTAGCTCTTGTAATATTTCCCATACCCCTTCCGTTGGAAGCTTTTCGGACGCCATTTTTTGAGGGGAGGGAAGATCTTGCTTAGCCCGCTTGTTCGCTTGACCCGACATCTGCGGGAAGTCCAATCTGGCCGGTTTCAGAGCGGACATATCTCAGCGAGCCCCGACAGAGAAAGGCAGCAGTTGTAGGGGCCACCCGTCACCTAAATAAGCTCCGGATTCTGCAGTGTCGAGAGGGAGCCTCAAACTAAGCGGCCATCTTCCTCCGCGGCAGACTCCGCCCCCACTTTATCGCAGTTCTAGTTACACAATATTAACAGGTTAACTTACAGATATAACATTCTTCTCAGGGGTCCATGTTGCTTTTTAGTCACAATGTATGGTCTCAGCTGGGGTGAGCGGGTGGTAGAGCTGGTCAACAAGTGTGCTGGCTAGAGGGTAGTCAAAGTAGATGGTCCACGGCTAAGGGCCACGCCAAAGGGCCCTATGGTGAGGCCCTCAGGCACAGGGCCGCAAGGCGCGGGCGTGCCCGGTCGGCGCTGTTTAAATCTGCCGCCGCGTGCCCCGATTGGGCAGTGCTGTCTGGTGGGAGGCTCCGGCCTGCTCTATCCCTGCCGGGAGAGCTCTTGAGGCCGGAGAGCTGGAGAAAGGACCGTGCGCCTGGTCGGCGCTGTTTAAATCTGCCGCCGCGTGCCTCGATTGGGCAGTGCTGTCTGGTGGGAGGCTCCGGCCTGCTCTATCCCTGCCGGGAGAGCTCTTGAGGAGGCCGGAGAGCTGGAGAAAGGACCGCGCGCCCAGTCGGCGCTGTTTAAATCTGCCACCGCGTGCCCCGATTGAGCAGTGCTGTCTGGTGGGAGGCTCCAGCCTGCTCTATCCCTGCTGGGAGAGCTCTTGAGGAGGCCGGAGAGCTGGAGAAAGGACCGCGCGCCCAGTCAGCGCTGTTTAAATCTGCCGCCGTGTGCCCCAATTGGGCAGTGCTGTCTGGTAGGAGGCTCCGGCCTGCTCTATCCCTGCCGGGAGAGCTCTTGAGGAGGCCGGAGAGCTGGATGACACTTAGACACTATTTAGTGAACAGTTCCAGTGATAAATTTGTTTTGTGGGTTAGACAAGGTGGATTTTTATTGTCAAAAGGTTCTGTAATAATCTAGAATTTTAAGGACATTACACAGAGTGGCTTGCAATTGTCTTATTTTTATGTATAGGCTTGATACAGATTTTTCTATAGTATTTGAGCTGCTAAGAAAAGACAGAGTTACACAGTTAAATATTCCCTCATACAATACAATATACATCTTTCCTGGTAACACTAATTTACCTCCTGTCCCTTTTGCCTTTTATTTCTCTGTCTCCTGTCAGTAAGTATTTTAGAGAGAGCAGGCTCAACCCTTCTTACTATAACTTCACCCTAAACTTCCACCCTGTTAAAAAGGTGATAAGCACTTTTTATTCAGGTATAATCTTAAGGTGTGGTCTTTATGCCAGTACCCTTTACTGAACACCCATAAAATTTATACCTTTCCAACTATAATTCTAAGGGGCTTGTTTACAAAGCTGCGGTAGCGGTTCGCGGTCGTTATCAGAGCCGCGGCCCCATTGAAATCAATGGGGTCGCGGCTCTGATAACGATCGCGAACCGCTACCACAGCTTTGTAAACAAGCCCCTAAGTCTCACTTCTTCATAAAAGTGAGCATTCCTCCTTCCAAGGTTGCACATTGAGATAGTCTCATAAAACAAAGAAAAACATAAGCGTAGGCCCCTGTACCAACTCTTTTCTGCAGTATCAAATATGGAAGCCTTTGATTTTAAAGAACTTAAAGAAATTGTAATTTCATACTGTAAGAGGGTGAATTCCCTGAGTCATCATGGTATAATATTCAGACAAATGTTAAACCATGATCAAGAATTCAAAAAGAAAACAAATAAAAGAAAATGCCTTTTTATCCAAGGCATGTGCAGGGGACTCATTAGCATGAAACAGGACAACTCTGAACTGACTTCTCATTGTACACAATTAAACAAAGACCTTGAGGAGGCACAAATTTGCATCTCTATGCAAAGGACTCAAGTGGTCCAAGCCACAAATTCTTTTATAACTGTTAGTGAGCAATTAGAAGCACTTAAACTTGAATTGAGGCACGTTAAGGATCAATTGGCCTCTGAAAGACAAAAGCCAACACCCACTCCTCCCTCAGCCCCTTATGCCTATGACACACCCTATCAGCCATGCATACAAGCTATTGACAAACAAAAGAATACTAAAGTATGCATAGTTGAACTTAGGAATGGGAAAAATAAAGCTGAATCAGAGGAACAAAATTCTGATAGTTTATCTCAGCCAGAACCCAGCAATAATCAGGATCTGTGTCAGGAAGATAATTCAGATGACTTAGACATGGCACCCAGTGAACTCAAAGCACCAGTTAAAGTAATGTTGCAGGAAAATTTAAAAGACAGAGACATGGAAAAAATAGTTGAGAAAATTGGCCCTATGCCTTTTAATGTAAATCATTGGTGTAAATGGGCCATTGATATTCTGATTCACTGGGGTCTAGGGAAATACAGAAGAAAACAATCAGACTTTGATAGACTTATGCATCTGGCTCTGGGGCCACACTATTATAGAGTTGGCTCTCTCACTCACCCATACCAGTTGGTTAAAAGGGGTACTGAGAAACTATTTCACTGTTCCCCAATGCAAGTATTTAAAATTATTTCACCTCTACCAAATGATACACTTGCAGTTTGCATATAGAGCCTGGATTTTAAAAGCAGTTCTTAATGAGCAGGAGTCCTGGCCCAGTGCAGAAGATTATGGGGAGAACATGCATAAGGAATTTTTATTAGAATTGCTATCCCCCGAGATTACAAAACACCTTCTGTTATTTTCTGAAGACCCTAAAGCAACCCCTTTTGATTTAATGCTCAGAATTGGGTCTGTTTGGAAGACCCAGCCCTCGCAGGTAATAACAGTATCAGAAGCACGAAAGTGGCAAGCTGAGGGATCCTCCCAACACACAAAAAACACAGACAAAGGATACAGGGGACAGACACCTTGGAGAGGACAAAGCAGAGGTACTTTTAGAAATTCCTCAAGTTACATCCCCTTTCAAGAGCTCAAAGCACAGAGAGATGGATTAGAAATGGAGAAAATTAAATGGGAACAAGACAAACACATACTGAAGATAGAAATAGATAAATTAAAACAGGATTTACAAGCAGCTCAGGACAAACATAAGGCTAGTGCATAGGGATGTCCTGACCTCTTGAGTTCAGATATCAAAATGTCTCAAGCCTTCATAGCCCAGCCTGCCTCCTTTATCTCAGCAGAGGACTCAATTCCAAAGCCTCTAGATGATGAAATGGATACAGGCCCAGGTCACAATTTAAGGCTTGTAACACCCTTGATACTGGACTCTTGTGCACGCCCCAATGTTATCAGCAGAATAGGGGGTCAGGATAAACTAGCTTTGATTGACACAGGGGCTGGAATTAGTTTTACTAACAGAGCTTCTCCCACTGCAGATCAGAAAAATATGGACATTTATGAAATTCAAGGAATTAATGACACAGCTTCCAAATGTGGGGCTATCCCAGTTAAATGGGGTATCCCTGTGCACAGTGAACAAAATAAGGAAATGTTGGAAACCACTGCCTCCACTATAGTGAACACACCAAAAGAAATAATTGGAATTGATGTTCTCAACCAGTTAAATTTGGTGGTGGATATGGCTAATCTTAAATTGTGGCAGTATTCAGGAACTTCAAGTGCTTCTAAAACTTTAGTGCATGAAGTCATTCCCATGCAGTTAGCAACTCAGTGCACCAAGGCAGCTCAGCAGTATGATCTGTGTGTAATTCCTTCAGAGGTGGCTGATATTCCAGTCTGGGCTCAAGACAAGTTAGATTGTGGGAAAATGCACACAGAAATACTGCTGGAAGGTGAGGATCCTCTACCACAGAAACAATACCCAGTACCTCATCAGGCTATAGAACCAGTGACTAAAATTGTAAGGATACTGGAGGAGAGGGGTCTGATTAAACCTATTTCTTCCACATGCAATTCACCAGCCTGGCTGATAGTTAAACCGGGGGGTTCCTTCAGGCTCACTATGGACTTCCGTGCCCTGAATCAAGTTTCAAAATCTGTAGTGCCCGTGGTAGCCTCATACCCTGAAATGATCTCTAAACTGAACCCCAAATGTAAATTTTTCCCTGCTTTAGACATATCCAATGGGTTTTGGAGTCTGCCCCTGGCCCTTGAATGCCAGTACAAAACAGCCTTTCAGTGGCTGAATAAACAATATGCATGGACTGTGCTTCCCCAGGGATATAAGGATTCACCATCAATATTTCATGAATACATGAAGGGAGCCCTGTCACTAGTGTCTTGCAGAGATGAGACCTAGACCAAACTTCCTATTGTTAATATTGGGGTGCAGTTTGATAATATGCTTATGTATCCTGTGGACCATCTCACATGAGTGCAGCCACTGGATGACACCTGGACTTCATTCAAGCCGATGGACCCCAGTTTGTGTGAGCAGACTACATTTCAGTTCAAGTGTCAACCTCACCAGTTTAAAGATGCTGACACCTCCTGCTGGAACAATTCCTCCTCTTGCTCCCTGACTGTTAAGCTCTCATATTCCCTGACTACCTCACACAGTTTGTATTACCTTGGAGCTGTTTAAGGGACACCTATTTGGTAGTTATTTATTATTATTTTATTATTTTTTCTGCAGTTTTTTACGTTATAGTGCTCTCACTGGTGGAACTATGTTCGTCATTTTTTATATTCCCCTCGCACATATAATAGCATAGGTCTTCAAGTATGATAAAAAAGTCCGCTGCTCCATGATTTTTATTTAATAATAAAAGCGCTCTCAGCGTGTTTTGTAGAACGTGTACATGAGTTTCATTGGAGACCTTTTCTCCCCCCGTTTTTTCAATGGTAGTTAGTAATAAGATTAAAGAGTTGGTTTTATTATTTTTTTACTTACCTTTTATTTATTTATTTTTTAAGGCACTTGATCCTTCAGATCCTATTCCTAAATGGGTTAACTCAGACACCATATGGTTTAAGTGGTAGGTTTATTGTTTCTTGTCCTCTGCAGACATCATTTGTCTACTACTGGCCTCCTCCTGCTCCTTTTTTGAATCTGTAGTCCTCCTCTGCATTAATATTTGGTATATATATAACTTTTATTTTATTTCAATATTTTTATTTTTGATATGTATAATGTGTTATATTTATGATTATACTTTTTAACTGTCATATGTCCTCATTAGTCCTCTCCTGTGGGTTTCTCCCCCCTTTTTTATTCTTTTTATTCCTTTTATTCTTTTTATCCTTTTTATCTTCTTTATTGTATTTATTTCTCTACTGTATTTATTTATTATTATTTAATATTTGATGTATTCACATTGTTTATTATGGAGTTTTATATTATTTATGAATTTTAATTATTTATTGAGTTGGTCCTTTTTATATTTATATGCAATGTTGATACATTTTGGTGTATTTTTGTTGCTGTCTTGCATTTTTAATCTATAATTTATCATGAGTTTTGTCCATATCAGCTGTAATAACTACATTATTGGTTGTCAAGTAGGTCGCTTTTTTGAGTTTTGTGTTTAGACGTTCCTTTATTACATTGATATTTATTGTCATGTTTTATTTTATTAACCATTGATATGTTTTTATGTTTTTGGTTTTATTTATTTATGTATTTACCTGTAGTTGAGCCATACCCCTGAAGAGGTTTCACATGAAACACGGCCAGTGGGTTTTTGGCACCACTCATTCCCTGGATAATAAAGGCTTGTTTTACCCTTTCTGCCATGTTTTTGGACTGGTATTTTCTTTACCTTGGAGCTGGACACTTTTGTTTTCATCTGTTCTTTCCCCAGAATGTTTCTTTTTCGATTGCTCCCAGAATGCATGACATTCACCTTCCCAAGAACACTTTGTTGTACAGTTCAAACTATTTACCAAACAATACCTGGTGCAGTCCATACACCACTGGTCTCCCTCACCATTAATGGGACAACTTATTCCACACCGCTGGTTACCAATGACTCTATGGACATTCCAGACTTTATCTCATATGCTGTGCATCCCTTACCACTTGGCATGGGAGAAGAGACACTACATAAACTGTTCAACTTTACAGAACTCCATGCCTATATTGATCACCTTAAAACAACATCCACTGAAGTGAATCACACCATCGCTTATGAGAATGGACACATTCAACATATTGTTGGACACTTGCTACAAGATGCTCATGTGTCTGTGTGGGAATTGTTATTTGGTTACTCACCTACTGCTGATCATGTCTTTAACTGCTGTACAAATATTGCTATGCATTATCGTAATTTTCCTGTGCTGTAAGATGAAACAAATGTACATTTCCTTGCAGCGCATGTCCTATAGAACATCAACAACATTTTAAGGTAGTTACACTGAACTTCTCCAGCATCCACCCCTACATCCAGGCTAATTTGGCCTGCTAATTTGGCATTTCCTATTACACTGAATACCAGAGTCAGCGGCAGTCTAGTATTGCTTCCTATCCTCACTCATAGCATCCTGGTACCTTTTGGCTTTAGCCTCCTCAAAAATTCCTGCAGCCCTTATGCACGGTTCACTCTCTCTAAGACGGGCACGGTGGTATCATTTTGGGGCCCCCCCCCCCCCCCCCCAGTAGTGGATGCTCTACCTAAGACACGAGGTTTGGACTCATAAGGAGACTTGTTTATCTCTAGAACACTAGAGACAGTACTGTGCAGGACAGGGGACCTGCTAGACATAGCAAGGTATTTAATACAGGAGGTATTAGACAAGCTGCCTACTATCATGTAATGGCAGCTGGGACAGGTACCACAGGTTTGCTTCCACCATTTCCAGGCACAAATAATAAAGAAAAATAAAAAAGGTGTGGGAGATGTCAGCATACATTTCATGCAGCTTTGTACTCTGGTGATTTTAGTCTCCAAAGGTAATAGGACAGTTTAACTCTGACACCCTGGTGATGTCACTCTCTAGGGCCTGTCTGCAGCCCCTCCTTGCTAAATCAAGAATGGCATACCTCAAAGGGAGTGGCTAAAAACAATAGCAGACCTCAAGGGGAAGTGCTGGAGAGGATTCAATTCACTATAAAGGACAGAAACACTTCCTCTTGCTCTCTCTCTTCCACTACATGAAGAACAGGAGGGTCTGATAATCAATTCTCTTCACCCCTCCCCCTCTCTCTCTCTCTTGCCATGAGGCTCTGACCCACATGTTCTGGCCTCTCTCTCTCTCTCACACTTCACACATGCACATGCATAGATTCATTGATGCACACTGAAACAGCTCTGTAACAATCACTATATACCTCTGTTCAATACCTATGTAATAAGCCTATTTCTACATAAAAAACCTTTCTCCAAGCCACATCTGTTTGGTTGTCTTATTACAAGCCCTACTGCCTCTGTGAAGTGAAATGAACCCAGGACCTACAGGAGAGTAACCTGACCACATCTTACACCATCTAATTATAGTGCACAAGCAGCAGAGCTAGTGACTCTCACACTTGCCTGTGTATTAGCTGCTTATGTGGCTGTAAAATTTATTTAACAGGTTTTACAGTATATACTGCTTAGTCATTTCAATCAAGGCAGTTTACATTGAAACTTGAGCTTGGTAATGTGCATTAAACAGGGACAGTGATGGCATGGATTTTTCTGAGGCAGTGTAGGGTTAAGTGACTTGCCCAAGGTCATGGGGAATGTTGGTGGGAATCAAACCCTAGTTTCTGTGTTCCCAGGCCAGCATTCTTAACCATTAGGCTACTCCTCCAGATAGCCTGTATACCTTCTTATTCAATCCACAGGTCAGTTGTGGAGACAACAAGGGTTTCTCACTTCAGCAGGAACCAAGATTGCCAGTGCTCAGTTAGTCAGTGCCTTATTAGAAGCTATTCAGCTCCCTGAAGTTATCTCTGTCATGCACTGTAAAGGTCACTCCCGAGACTCTGATCCTATCTCTATAAGTAATAGAATGGCTGATTATGCTGCTCAGAAGACTGCCTTGCTACCCCCATCTATCTCATTATACATGCAAGCCTCTGTCTGCCCAAGTGCTGCTGAGTCCCCTGGTCCTCTGTATACTAATTTACCCCCTGAGATGGTAGAACAATGGACATCTTGAGATCTCATCCATCACCCATATGGGTTATGGAATGCAGCATAGGGCAGAGTAGCTATTCACACTCCTCAGTTAATGCAGCTTTTAAGATTGTTATGAAAATGGGAGATTCACGTTTGCCCCTGGAGTCTACTCCCTGGCTCAGCAAATTGTTAAGAATTGCTTGCTGTGCGCAGCAAGTAATCCAAGGGGGGAGGTGCAAAACCATGGCCTTTTGTTCCTTTTGAGAGATTGCAAATTGATTTCACTGACTTGAATACTGCCAAAAGGTTTAAATCTGTATTAGTTATTGTTGATCAGTTAACTGGATGGGTTGAAGCATTTCCTACTACCAATAAAAAGGCTCAGCAGGTTGCAAAAATATTGGTAAAGGAAATTGTGCCAAGATATGGTTCACCTAGGGTCATTGCTTCAAACATCTGTCTGCATTTCTGGGTTTCACCTTGAAACTCCACACTCCTTGGCATCCTCAGAGTTTAGGACGAGAGAATGAATCAGACTTTAAAACTACAACTGTTAAACCTGTGCAAAGAAACCAAACTGACTTGGCTGGATGCTTTATCCTTAGCTCTGTTTAATATCCGCACAGCCTCAAGGGGAAGACTTAAGGTCTCCCCATACGAGCTGTTATATGGAAGACCACCTCTAGGGTGCGGACCCCAACCCCCGGAGCTTCCTACATATGTTTTACAAGACTCTCACCTCACTTCTTATATTTTGCAGCAGCAGCAGTTGTCCTCTCTCCACAGGTTTGCACAACAGTTCCAGCCTCTTCCATTAGATGTGTCTACACATTCATTCCAACCTGGAGAGTGGATCCTCATCAAGACCTATCGCCAACAAACACTACAATCACCGTGGAAAGGACCCTTCCAAGTGTTGCTGACCACCCCGACTGCAGTTAAACTTGCTGGTAAAGGATCCTGGACTCACTACACACGCTGCAAACTTGCACCACCTCCACAAGCACCTGGACCAGGATGAGAAGCAGCTGACGACGGGGCAGCCAAAGCCCTAGCAGCTGGTGAGGGAGAGGAGAAGACTCCTGAAGAAAAGAGGTTCACAGAGGTCATATCGGACCAAGGTCTGAAGATAAAGCTCAAGAGAGTGAAATAATCTTATCTTTACTGACATTGTGACTCTCTATGCCTCCCTGCTACCTTTTCAGAAGGAGGCTTTTGTCAGAAGAAACTCCAGTGCTTTACAGAAGGACTTTAAGGACTGAAAATATTGTATACCTCCTTTTCTTTCTGCTGTTTGCATTATTAGTTATTGTTATATTTCTTGTATGGTTGGTTAGGATATGGGTAACCTCCATAGTCACAAGCCCTTTACAATGATATTTACTTATATTTTCTGCATTGCCTTCCTGCCCTTGAAAAGCCCTGGCTCTATGACATTTCAGGGAAGCAGGGCTAGGGGGAGGAATCGCTGCCTGTATCATACATATAATGATTACTCAGGCTGTCACTCCAATCTGATGAAAGTTGAATACCGGCCTTCCGCTTCTTTATGTCTAAAGCCAGAACTTATAAGTACTCTTAGGGGTTTGTTTACAAAGCTGCGGTAGTGGTTCGCAATCGTTATCGGTGCCGCGGCCCCATAGAAATCACTGGGGCCGCGGCTCCGATAACGATCGTGAACCGCTACCGCGGCTTTGTAAACAAGCCCCTTAGATTTACTTCTCGTAATGCTTCTGTTTGTATAAAGGTTGATTCTGTTTGTGATAAGAGTGTGATTCAGGCTCTGAAGGATAAACAACCCTTGCTGAACAAGAACTTGGTGGGTCACATAGGCTGCAAGATGCCTAAAAACCAAAGCACTGTTGCCACCCGATCTCTGACCCTGAATTCCTTGATCACTTTGGTCATTGAGAATAAAATTTACATATAAAATTACTTAAAGATGTTGCCTTAAGGACAAGTCAAGATTGTTATGCTTGTTCCCATGTTCCTTCAAACTATCAAATTGGTATTCCCTTAATAAGCATAGAGGTTGCTTACGCTGATTATAATATCACTAGCTTCACCCTATCCAAAGCTTTTAATACTTCTTCTACTTTCATTTCTCTGACAAATTTAGGCCACGAGACTGCATCCAGAGAGATGGAAAAGGCCAGATCTTAGGGAGAAATGTCTGTCTGTATAGGATCATATATGAAAGTACTAACAACTCTGGGACCCTCCAGTACTCTTTTAGTCTTGATGACTCCACCTCACATATACTCACCTCTCCAGATTTAACTTCTTGCTTCCTTTCCCCTCTACTTTCAGGTAGATTAGCTTCCTGGGACAAGAAGGCAATCAAAGGGGGGAATGAGATGGGAAAAAGGGTATACCATGACAGAATAAAATAGATGGCATGCTGAAACACAGACAAAGCTTTGGACAGGAGCAGCTGCACAAGAAAACCAACAGGCTAAACCAGATAAACTATCTTTACAACTAAGCTGACAAAAGACTGGGAGGGGGAGGTAGAGAGATGCCTTTGCTAGAGTTGTCTTCTCAGGCACACACACAAAGGAGTAGGGCGTTAGCCACAAATACCTTAGACTGCAGGGAGAGATAAGGTAGCCACCCCTCAACTGACCAATCAGGGAATCCTAGCCGTTAGGTACATTCCAGATATGCCACCTAGATAAGCAAGGGGCCCAGAGAATTCTTCCAAATTGCTGTTCTCTAACCAACGTGACAAACTGCTGTGCTAAGACTGTATAAAAACCCAGCTTGAATCCTGTGTGAGTGCTGGACTCCTTGATAGCTTACTATGAGCCAGCCCAGCTATAGCTGTGAATAAAAAGTATCTGCCTGGAAATTTTGTCTCTCTCTTGCCTTGTTTTTGTTCTCTCCTTGCCAGGTACCATCTGGACTGGACTGGGACCCCGCTAGATGCTTGTCCCATGACACTGCTCTTTCAAGATTTTATCTATTTGTTTATTGATTTGTTAAACTTTTCTTTTATACCGCTTTGTATCGGGTCAAAGCACCGTACATTTAATGATGGCTACAAAATTCTTGCAAGAAACAATGAGAATTTATGTACAGCAACAAAGCATGCATGAGTGGAGGAGTAGCCTAGTGGTTAGAGCACTAGCTTGGGACTCAAAAGACCAGGGTTCAATTCCTGCTAGAACTCCTTATGACCTTTGGTAAGTCACTTAACCCTCCATTGCTCAGAAAAATCCAAGTTATCAATGTCCTTGTTTAATGTATATTTACCAAGTTTAAGTTACAATGTAAACCACTTTGATTGAAATGATATAAACTATAGTAGAGTGGAACCAGTTGTATGTATTGCAGATGTCTGAGCAATGGATAGGCTTGGGGTGGGTGGGAGGGATCTAAAGGGGGAAGGCGTTGGAGAGAGGGGGGCAGAAAGAGTTTATGGGTTGGGTCCAAAGTGCTCCATGAATAGGATGGTCTTGAGGTTTTTAGGCGCATGTAGTTTGATACGGTTGTTCATGCATATTGGCTGCTTTTGATATTCTCCTGTGATGTGGTCAGTATGGGTCCAATATTTTCATTGATGGCTAGACACGAGTACAGCATCTAACTGTCGATGCTGAACTTAACCCCGGACATTCAATGCTGGGGTCCTATGCAGGCCCAGAATTAAGAACATAAGAACATACACAAGTACCTAGCAGTTTCCCCAAAAAACAGGTTCCATAATGGTTGTATTAGGGCAACCAGTGGCTTTCCCGGGTCCTCTTTAAGAATGGTTTATGGACCTTTCCTCCTGGAACTTGTCCAAACTTTTTTTAAACCCAGCTACACTAACAACTTTTACAACAGCCTCTAGTAATAAATTCCAGAGTTTTGTTACATGCTGAGTGAAAAAAATATTTTATTTATTAGTTTTATATAGGTTACACTGTAGCTTCAGTTAATGTCCTCTAGTCTTTCTACATTTTGATGGCATAAACAATCAATCTATGTTTACCCATTCCACTATATTCATTGATTTATAGACGTGTATCATGTCTCCCCTCAGCTGTCTCTTTTCCAGGTTAAAGAGCCTTAACCTTTTTAGTCTCTCATCATAGGGGTATCCTTCCATTCCCTTTACCATTTTGGTGGCTCTTATCTGTACCTTTTCTAATAATGCTATATCCTTTTTAAAGATATGGAGACCAAAATTGCACACAATATTCAATGTGCAGTCACACTATGGAACGATACAGAGGCATTATAATATCCTTTGTTTTATTCTCCATTCCTTTCCTTATGATACCTTTTGTAGCATTCTATTTGCTCTCTTGGCCACCGCTGCACACTGGGCGGAGGGTTTCAACATGTTATCCATGATAACTCCTAAATCTTTTTCTTGGGTGGTGGTTCCTTATGTGGAACCTTGCATTTTATAACCATAGTTTGGGTTGCTCTTTCCTAGGTGCATAAGCTTGCACTTGTCAACATTAAATTTCATCTGCCATTTGAGCATCCAGTCTTCCTATATATCAAGGATGTAGTAAAGGCTGTTAGTGTAGCTGGGTTTAAAAAAGGTTTGGACAAGTTCCTGGAGGAAAGGTCCATAAACCATTATTAAGAAGGGACCCAGGATATCAATGCTTGACCCAATACAAGCATTGTGGAACCTGTGTCTTTTGGGGAAACTGCTAGGTACGTATGACCTAGATTGGCCACTGTTGGAAACAGGATACTGGGCTTGATGGACCTTGTCCTGACCCAGTATGGCATATCTTATGTTCTTACATTCTTAAGCTCCTCTTGCTATTGTTCGCAATCCTCCTGGGTTTTAACAACTTTGAATAATTTTGCTTCATCTGCAAATTCTTATTGTCTCACTCATTATTGCCATTTGCAGGTGATTTATGAATATGTTAATAAGCAGCAGACCCAACACATATCCTTGGGGTACCCCAGTATTCACCTTTCTCCATTGGGAAAATTGGCCATTTAGCCCTACCCTCTGCTTTCTATCTTTTAACCAGTTCCTGATCCACAATAGTACACTGCCTTCTATCTCATGACTTTTTAATTTCACCAAAAGTCTTTCATGAAGGACCTTGTCAAAGGCTTTCTGAAAATCCAGATACATTACATTGACCGACCCACCTTTGTCTACCTGTTTATTTATGTCTTTAAAAAAATAAAAACAGATTACTAAGGGAAGACCTTCCTTGGCTAAAGCCATGTTGGCTGTCGCCCATTAAACCCTGACTATCTACATGTTCAATAATATTGTTCTTTATAATGGTTTCTATCATTTTTCTTGAAACCGATGTGAGGCTCATCAGTCTGTAGTTTCCCAGATCACCCCTGAAACCCATTTTAAAAATTGGTGTTACATTGGCCATCCTCCAATCTTCAGTTATTTCATATGATTTTAATGATAATTCACAGATTTATAATAGTAGGTCTGTAATCTCATATTTCAGTTCTTTCAACACCCTTAGATGTATACTATCTGGTCCAGTTGATTAGATACTCTTCAGTTTATCAAATAGTTGAAATACATCTTTCCGGTTTATCAATATTTCTTTCAATTCTTTTGCTGCATCAGCTTTAAATACCATTTCAGTCATGGGTAACTTCCCTACGTCTTCCTCAGTAGAGACCAAAGCAAAACATTCATTGAGTCTCTATTTCATTCAGAATATCACTGAATATCCAGGGTCGCCGTACTGCCTCACGGCTGCTGTAGTTAACCAGTCAGCAGTGATATTGCATGCTTCTCAGTTAGCCCCTGCAGCTAAAAGATAGGGACTGTCACCTGGATTTCCGACGACACTCCCTGATGCTCAACGGTTAGCATCAGAGCACGCAAGGGAGAAGACGGGATATTCAGCGGCACTAACTATGTAAATGCCTTTTGAATATCAGGCCCTATGTTTTCAGTGCTTGCTCTGTTGGTTTTGGTTGTGTTTAGTAGAGTTTCTAGATGGGAGGAGGATTATTTGTTGATGATTTTGAAAGTTAGGAACAGTATTTAGTATCTGATGCGGCTTTATTAATTTATTTAGACAGATTTGTATGACACCTTTTCCATCAATCAAGCTGGTCACGTCACAACACAATTGGAGGGTTACATTTAACATTAGGGTACATGTAAACAGTTAGGCTTTGCGGGAGAAGCTAGTGGAGTTGTTGCAGGATAGGAATTAGGTGGTCGTATTTTGGAGCTTCCTGAATGACGCATGCTGCTCTATGTAATGCAATGTATAGTGAGAGCAGAGTTGAATTTTTTGAGCTGTGGTAAATTGAGTTACAGCAGTCTAAGTGTGGTGAGATGATGGCCTGGAATGTCGTACAGAGGTCCAATGGTTCCAGTAGGGGGTGCAGGTGTTGCAGGGTTCAGATTTTGTGTTAGGTTGTCCTCATTCTGTTGGTCCAGGGTGTTACTTAGAAAGTAGACCTCTGTCCGGACTTTCACGTCAATCTCATTTATTGTCAGGGATGGGGGTTGGTGGAATGTGTCATCCTTGGTGATGCAGAGTATTTTGGGATTTTTTATAGTTAACTGTCAATGTGTTTCTTGCCAGTCATTGAGTGATGTCTGTGAAGCAGCTTGATATTCCTTCGTATATGGCGTTGTTGGTGTTGAAAGGTACGTACCTCCATTGCCTCAGAAAAATCCAAGTTATCAATGTCCCTGTTTACATTGTAATTTAAACTTGGTAATGTAATTAAACTGCTTTGACTAAAATGATAAAGTGGCATAATTGGTAAAATAAATAAATCATTTTATCATCTGCATCGAAGTGGAAGTACATTTATCTATTTATTTAACAGGTTTTATATACTGCTTTATGGGCCTTGAGGGATGCTTTGGGTTTGAGCGAAGGAGGATGAGTTGTTGATGCCCATTTGCAGTAATTGTTGTCCCTCAAATATGTAGGAGTGAAACAATTTTATTACTTAATTTTGTATTCTTTGAAAGAGGATGCTGTGACAAACGGCATTGGAGGCAGCTGAAATGTCAAAGAATATTAAGATTTATCCTATGTGTGGTTTCCTGCCCCCTCCAACAGGATGTTGCATCGGAGGGGGCAGGAGTGGCAAGTCATGAGTGTACTAGCACAGGCACTTCAAAGCCTGCTCTGGCCATCATGGTTCATACTGCAGAGGGTTGAATCGGGCCACATGAAGACTGGAGCCAAGGTTGGAGGACTCAGGCAAGCTCCCTGTGAGTGAGAATGGTCAGACTGAGAGTTCCCTTCAGGAGGGCATGACTGGTCACAAAAGCACAGGAGAGTTGTCCATTTTAGCTCAGAATCTGAACTCTCTGGTTCCCAACCCCCGCCCATCTGCTGATACGGCTTTGCCCAAGGTGTCTTCAACTGGTAGTTGCTAGAAACTCTGAAGAACACAGCGAGGGTCTGGCTTTAGGTGATGTTTTTTTCAATTGAGTTTGTCCTTGTTTTGCAGCTTTAGAAGAAGAGGGACTGACTCAACCATTAGGCAAGACTAGGCAGTCACCTATGGCAGGAGATTTTGAGGGGCTGCAAAGAGCAGCAGTCAAAGCAAAACACTAGATCCTGGCAGCCAGATAAACTCAAAGAGCCCTCAGCACATTCTTTTACCTGCAGGACGAGCGGACACTCGCATGCAATGTACAATAGAATATTTGAAAGTATCATCAGGAAGGAAAGGAGAAGCTCAAACTGCCTAAAATAGATGCCTGGATTATGCCATTAACAAAGAAGAGGACTATTCTTGTCAGAGGAGGCATAACACTGGAAGCTTGAATGATGGTTGAAGAAGGCTTTTGAGGTTTCCGTGTTGGGCCTCCATGCTGTGGTTTGCAATACTTACATGTCTAGGTTCTGTTTGCACTATGTACAGCAGTGACTTGAGGAGGTTTTGGAGGATGACCAGCAGAATCCACGAGAGGCTGTCCAAGTGGAAGCAGGAATGACTTACGAGTCATGTGGCAGATGCCTTGTATGACTAAGGACCTGGTCAGTGGATGCAGACTCAAAGACTTAGCTCAGTAGGTAGCCTTTCCATGAAACCACCTGTCTAGGGAGAATTGGAAGAGATTTATGAAAGACCGAGGGCAGTCTAAGCCCCAGAGCTCTGGGAAATCCAGCATTTTCAGCCAGGTGAGGGCATTCCTCTTAGTGTGTTTGTTTTCTGAATAGGTCCTCTCTCTTTCATACTGACAGAAAAGGAGGACTCCATGAGGAGGTGCAGGTCCTTCTTTCAGCAAGCAAGTAAGAGGTCATCTGTCCAGTTTTCTCAAGGAGTGGGTCCAAGTTATGTACATCCAATGGCCCTTGAAGATGGGGAGAAGAGGCTGTATGTTGGAGTTTTCCCGCCATCTCACTGAGTTATCATTTCCCCTTGTCTAGTGCCAGACAAAGGAACTGTGGTGCAAACCTTAAGGACCTTAAGTGGTCACCATACCCAGTCAGCAGTGGGGAACAGATTAGTGCTCAATTTAGTTTGTCATCCCCAAAAAAAGGAAGTTGGTTCTGAACCATACTGGATGTGAAAGAGATGAACTGAGTGTTGCCTATTCCACATCTTCACATGAAGATACTGTAGTCAGTAACTTCTGCAATAAGGAACGGAGAGTTATTGTTGGCTATAGAACTCAAAAAACCTTCTTTCATACAGAAACATTGCAGGGCCTATGGGTATGTTCTAGTGGCTCCACTGTCTGACTTTTTCAATGCCTCTTTGGAGTGGTGCCAAAGGACTGGAGAAAGACACATGTGGTCTCTTTAAACCAAAGTGGACATAAGGATGACATTGAGAATTGCAGGCCGGTTAGTCTAATCTCTCTGGATAGTAAATTATTGGAAAGGCTACTAATGATGTAACTTTGCCAAGATGGGCCAATATCTCAGGGAGTTGTTAGCGAGAGGGGAACAGCTGGGAATGTAGAAAAACAGTGGGCAAAACTGAAAGGGGATATTTTAAGGGCAATCAACCTTTAAGTTAAAATGATAAATAAAGGTAAAGGAAAAGGAGACCACTATGGTTTTCAAAAGAAGTATCTGAAAAAGTGAAGAAAAAGATGGAGGCCTTCACAAAATACAAGAGATCACAGAGAGAGGAAGACAGGCATCTACATTTGGAAAAACTTAGAGAAGCTAGCAAAGTAGTCAGGAAAGCAAAGATTCAAAAAGAGGAGAAAATAGCCAATGCAATAAAAAGTGTGGATAAGACATTTTACAGATATGTTAGTGAGAAGAGGAAGGGAAAATGTGGTATTGTCAGACTCAAGGATGAAGGGGAGGAACATAGAAACTTGATGACAGAAAAATACCACGTGGCCAATCTAGTCTGTCCTTCCATATCAACCTCTACAACAGTCCCTTTTCTCCTTTAGAGATCCTCAGTGTTTGTAGAAGCAGATGAGGATAAAGCAGAATTGCTTAACACATATTTCTGTTCTGTGTTCACAGATGAAGAACCAGGAGCAGGATCTCAGAAAACACCCTCAAACAGGAACAGAAGCAAGGGACATCTTGAACAATTTTCAGAAGTCTGTGTTCGTGAGAAACTAGCTAAACTTAAAGCAGACAAAGCGATTGGACCGGATGGGATACACCTTAGAATACTGAGGGAACTTGGGGACATTCTAGCATCTCCGCTGACTGACCTTTTCAATGCCTCGTTAGAGTTGGGAGTGGTGCCAAAGGACTGGAGAGAGGCCCATGTGGTCCCTTTGCACAAAAACAGAAGTAAGGATGTTGTTGAAAACTATAAGCCAATTAGTTTAACTTTTGGTGGTGAGTATATTGTTGGAAGCACTAATGAAAGAGAAAATAGTAAGGATTCTGGCGTCCAGCAGATTACAGGACCCGAGGCAGCATGGATTCACCAGAGGCAGGTCTTGTCAGACAAATCTGATTGATTTCTTTGACTGGGTGACCAGGGATTTGGACCGAGGGAAATCCCTAGATGTGGTATATTTAGATTTCAGTAAAGCCTTTGACACCATTCCTCACAGGTGACTTATAAACAAACTGAGCACCGTAGGGATGGACCCTAAAGTTACTGCTTGGGTTAGAAATTGGTTGAGTGGGAGGTGACAAAGGGTACAGGTAAATGGAGCTCACTCTGAGGAGAAGGAGGTTACCAGTGGAGTGCCTCAGGGATCTGTCCTTGGTCCGATTCTTATTAACGTTTTGGTTAATGATATTGCAGAAGGACTGTCCAGTAAAGTTTGTTTGTTTGCAGATGATACCAAAATCTGCAATAGACACACAGGAAGGTGTCAATAACTTGAGGAAGGATCTAGCTAAGCTTGAAGAATAGTCTAGAATTTGGCAGCAAAAATTCAATGCAAAAAAATAAAAATCCAAAGGAGCTGTACAGTGTAGGGGGTGAAGTACCTCTGTCCACAAAAGAAGAGCAGGACTTGGATGTAATTGTGTGTGATGATCTTAAAGTATCTAACCAGGTAGAAAGCTGTGACAGCAAAAGCAAGAAGGATATTTCGTTGCATAGGGAGAGGAATGGCCAGCAGAAGAAAGGAGGTGATAGTGCCTCTGTATAAGTCTGGTGCAACCTCATTGGGAGTATTGTGTGCAATTCTGGAGACCACACCTTAACCTATAAATACATTGGAGTCAGTGCAGAGGGTGGCTACTAAAATGGTTAGTGGTCTTCATTATGAAGCATATGAGGACTGACTTAAAATGTTAATATGTATACTCAGAGGAAAGGCATGATAGGAGTGATATGATATAGACATTTAAATACCTCTGTGGCATAAATACACAGGAGGGTCTCTTTCAATTGAAGGCAAGCTCTACTATGAGGGGACATAGGATGAGAGTGAAAGGGGATAGATTCAGGAGTAATATGTGGAAATATTTCTTTATGGAAAGAATAGTAGATCCATGGAATAGTCTCCCAGTGGAGGTGGTAGAGATGAGGACAGTATCTGAATTGAAAAGAGCATGGGACAAACACAGAGGATCTCTAAAGGAAAACAGGGGACTATTGTAGTTGATATGGAAGGGTAGACTAGATAGGTCATATGGTCTTTTTCTGCCATCATCTTTCTATGTATTATGGTGCAGGAGTGTCACAGTGCATTCTGGGAGCTATAGTCCTTCCTAGGATGAACTAGTGTGGTAGTGCCACAGTGCACTCTGGGAGCTGTAGTCCTTCCTTTCAGGGAGTATCTCAAGGCAGTTTCTCCTAATGGGTGAGTTTTGCACCTAACATGACAGTCACGAACCTCACTTCTAAGCCAGGATATGTGGAATATGACCTCAGTCTCTCAAATTTACTGCTAATGCATGATGTAACATAGACCTAAATCAAAAGTCATTGAAAAAGTCTTGCCAGTAGCTATCACCAGCACTATATTGAACTGCATAAACTCATCTTTTTGTCAGATACTAATAGCCTGAGAGGAACGGAAGCACCTTTCCACTCCGTGCCGAAAGAGCCCTTTTACTCAAACGGGCCACATGTAACATAGAAACATAGAAATATGATGACAGAAAAAGACCACATGGCCTATCTAGTCTGTCCTTCCATAACAACAACTACAACAGTCCCCTTTTTACCTTTAGAGATCCTCTGTGTTTGTCCCATGCTTTTTTGAATTCAGTTACTGTCCTCATCTCTACCACCTCCACTGGGAGACTATTCCACGGATCCACTACTCTTTCTGTAAAGAAATATTTCTGCATATCACTCCTGAATCCATCTCCCTTCACCCTCATCCCATGTCCCCTCATAGCAGAACTTGCTTTCAATTGAAAGAGACTCTCTCCCTGAACATTTTTTTTTTTTTTTTTTTTATTTAGAACACATTTATATACCGCTCTTTCCCAGGTATCAAGTGCGGCTTACATTGAACAGAAAAGTTGTTAAGGTACATGAAAGTACATGTCCTAGACGTTTTACATGAAACAGAGGTTAACTTTTTACATTTAACAGTATAATTAAGAATTCTAACAGTGATGTCATCCATCTTGATTAGTTGGATGTATCAGAACTTTATACAAATGCATCAACTTTATACAAATTTACAAAGTTTTTTTTTTTTTTTTTAACTTATGGATTGAATCACATTAGAATCACCTTATGATATCATATTATGTGCTTATATGATCGAACAGGTGTATATCTTACAAGTTTTTATCCTGTGTCAATTTGTGTGGTTTGGCCAACCAGGGGTGTATAATGTAAGGTAAATAGATGTGTTTTTAATTTTTTCCTAAATTCTTTGATATCGGTTAGTAGACGAATGCTATCAGGTAGGTTATTCCAAAGCGCCGGTGTGTAGTGTGAGAAGGCCCTGTTATTGGTTAGTTTTCTGGCTTTTTTATAATCTTTTGGTATTGATATTGTATTTGTATTCCTACTTCTTTGAAATCTCTTGTTTGATTCTGTGCAAATTAGGTTATTGAGTACTGATGGGGCAAGTTTATTTATTAGTTTGAAGGTGGTAACTAGTATTTTGTAGTGTATTCGTTCATGAATAGGCAGCCAGTGGAGTTTAGCAAGGATAGGTGTAATGTGCTCTCTTAGATTTATTTTCATTATAATTCTTGCCGCTATATTTTGATTTAATTGGATTTTTTAAATGTTTTTTTGTGTGATACCCTGTAGAATTAAGTTTGCGAAGTCAAAGTGCGGGGTAATTATTGCTTGTATTATCGATATGAAATCATGTAGATGAATTAATGGGCATAATTGTTTCAGGATCTTAATTTTGAAATGTATAGTTTTTGTTAGGTTTTTATATGTGCGTCCATATTGAGTTTGTCATCAAGTATTACACCTAGATATTTTATTTCTTTTTTTGTTTTAATTTCATGGTTATTTAGTGTGATGGTGTTTGGTGGTGTATATGTTTGGTTTCTTGTGACATAGAGAATATCTGTTTTTGTGAAGTTGATATATAGGTTGTGGTCTTTGAGCCAAGCTGTTAGGTCATTAAAGCAGTTTATTATTTGTTGAATTGGTGGGTGTGGGATTTTGAATGGTAGGTAGAACATAATATCGTCGGCGTAGATGTGGTATCGTACACCATGGCGTTTAAAAATGTTGCAGACTGGTTGAAGGTAAATATTGAATAATAGTGCTGATAGCGCAGATCCTTGAGGAAGGCCTTGTGTTTGATTAAAAGTATTTGATGTTTGATTATCAATTCTCACTGTTTGAGTTCTGTTTGTTAAGTAAGATTTAAACCAATTATGTACATTGGATGTTATTCCAATGTGTTGGAGTCTGCTTAGCATTGTCGCATGATTAACACTGTCAAAAGCAGCGGAGATGTCTAAAAAGATTAATATAAATGCTTGTGTGGGGTCATCAGTTCCTCTTATTAATGTGTCTATGAGTATTGTTAGGAGAGTTTCCACTCCGTGATGTGGACGAAATCCATATTGGTGTTCGTCAAGGAGGTCTATGGTATCGATGAATTCTTGTAATTGAATTTGGATTATTTTTTCAATGAGTTTGGCCATGAAAGGTATACTTGAGATGGGCCTGTAAGAGGTTGGGGAAGTCTTGTCAAGGTTCTTATTTTTAAGAATTGGTCTTATTTGGACATGCTTTAAGGTTGGGGGTAGGTAGCCAGTTTTTAATGAGAGGTTAACTATGGGAAGAATGAAGGAAGAGAGTGTTGGGAGAGTCTTTTTTATCCATTTTACTGGACAAGGATCAAGGTAAGAGGTTGTTGTATTTATATTTGATATGATAGTTTTGAGAGTTAGTTTTGTTACTTTATTAAAGTTTGACCAAGTACCGTTAATGTTAAGGGTCACCTCAGTGTATATTTTTGGAGGCTCTAATTGTGGTTTAGTTTTGTTTATATAATATTGTGCTAGTACTTGAGGAGAAATGTCAATAGATGTTTCATGTGTGTTGTGGGTTTTGTTGGTCAAATTCTGGACTATACTGAACAGTTCTCTTGGGCGATTCATAGAGTTAGTTAGAATTTTAGAGTAATGGTTTCTCTTGGCTGTGTCGATTGCTTTCCTGTATTCTGTAAGTGAGTTTAGGTATTTTTCGTGGGTGGATATCGATTTGGAATTTCTCCATTCTCTTTCATATTTTCTTAGATTTTTTTTAATTTGTTTAATTGTGTTGTTATACCATGGAGCATCTGTATTTTTAGTCTTATTGTTTTTATTATTACATTTTGTTACTATTGGTTTACATTCTGCTGCCTTACGGATTATATTGTTCCAGTTATCCACTGCTTCTTCAAGATCTGTTGTTATTGGGGATAGATTAGGAAGTATGTTGTCAAGGAATTCCTCCTCATTAAATTTCCTAAATCTATTTATTAGTGATGGTCGTGGGTTGTTTTTTTGGATGTTGTTGGTGAATCTTATTACAAATTTGAGGAGGTAGTGGTCTGACCATGGGACAGGTAGGTGTTTAAGGGTTGCAGGGTCAAATAGTCTGTATATAGAGGTTGGTAGGAAGACAAGGTCAAGTGTTTTACCTTTAAGTGTTTATGCCACGGAGGTATTTAAACATCTCAATCATATCACCTCTATCCCACCTTTCCTCTAAGGTGTACATATTAAGATCCTTAAGTCTGTCCTCATATGCTTTATAATGAAGACCACTAATCATTTTAGTAGCCACCCTCTGCACCGACTCCATCCTGTTCACATCCTTTTGAAGGTGCGGTCTCCAGAATTGCACACTATACTCCAAATGAGGTTGCTGCTAGGTACGTATGACCTAGATTGGCCACTGTTGGAAACAGAATACTGGGCTTGATGGACCTTGGTCTGACCCAGTATGGCATATCTTATGTTCTTATCTTATGTTCTTATGTTCTTACCAAAGACTTATACAGAGGCACTATCACCTCCTTTTTTCTGCTAGCCATTCCTCTCCTTATGCACCCAAACATCCTTCTAGCTTTTGCCGTTGCCTTTTCTACCTGTTTAGCTACTTTAAGATCATCAGACACGGGGACAATCATTTGAATTAAAGACAATTTAGAAAACAATAGGATCGGGGGGGCGGAGCCTGATGTCCAGCGGGATGGTCGCATAACGCTGAGGCTCCCGAGAGGCCTACTCAGAATCCTGAATTAACACCTTACATACTTGGAACTTCTACTCTGATCTTGCCGGGGCACATTGGTGAGATGGCGGGGACCAAACCCACGCGCCTGGAATTTGGATCTCCAGCGGCTTCTCACGGCAAACGTTCCAAAACCGAACCTCCGTCCCCGCAGAAGGGGCTGGCCTCGTGCGAGGGCCCCGAAATGCAGCAGGAAATCCTCGCAGAGATTAGAGGGGTCAAAAACCTCGTGCAGTCAAACGGTGAAGCACTCCGAGCGCTGCGGGAAGATTTTGGTGTGCTGCAAAGCAAGCTAGAAGGGCTTTCTTCGCGTCAGGACAAAATGGAGAGCATATTGGACTCCCATGCGGCCCGGTTGTCCAAACTCGACAAAGTTGAACGTCAGGTGCGGGCCTTGCAGAAAGAGGTGGAAGATGGCAATAATAGAGCGCGCCGCAACAACATACGACTCGTGGGCATACCGGAGGGAGCGGAATCGGGAGACATGAAAGAGTTTTTATGCAAAATCCTCCCTTCCCTGCTCCAAATCACCTTTACCAAAGATTTGGAGATCGATCGCGCTCATCGTGTACCCACAAGCATAACGCTCAACAGGAAGACCCCGCGGCCTATCATTTTTCGACTTTTGAGATATCAACACGTGGAGCAAATTCTAAGTGCCTCTCGGGCAAAGGGCCATATGGAGTTTGAGAGCCACAAGATCTCCTTCTATCCCGACTTGGCTAAACCCACGGTCGACCGCCGAAAGCGCTTTCTGGAATTCCGGCCGAGGCTTCAACAACTACAAGCACGCTATGGCCTGATGTACCCGGCCAAGCTCCGAGTCACGCTTCACAATCAGACAAGAACATTTGAGGACCCTGATCTACTAGCGGAGTTTTTGGATTCCAAAGAAGCCGACTTGATGCGCTGACTTCCAGAATATTCCTGCAAGTATCCTCATATCCGCTGTACCTGCCATATTGGATCTGCCACAGCCCAGCAAAGAGTCTGGTGAGGGCAGTTTGTTGCCTTACTTTTGATGATATCTGTGACCCGACTCCATCTACCCACAGTAGCCTCGATGAGTATCAGAGACAGTGTTAATTATGGACTCTGGTGTTTCTTTTCTTTTTTTTATGTCTTTCTATTTCCTCTCTAGGGCCTCCTCCCGCAGACATATGGTCGCCATATTCTTTGGGGGTTTTGCTTCTTCTCTAAGATACTTTGGTACATACTTTTCAATATGGGGTGTATTAGCCAGAACACTCGGTGATTATGTCATTGTTGTACAGATTCTGATTATGTTGTATGTTTTCAAGCGCCCTTACCTAAAATGTCTATTACCGATTGATGGCACCATGTAAGATTTTCTCATTGAACGTAAAAGGAATCAATAATCCGATAAAACGGAAGAAAATCCTAAGCTACCTAAGTCAGGAAGCTGCGGATCTGATTTTTCTCCAAGAAATGCATTTAAATTCGAAGGAAACTCTTAAACTCAATATTAAACCTTACATGGTGGCCGCCTATTCCCCAGCCGTTTCTAAGAAATGTGGGTTTGCCATACTGGTTAGGAAATCTTTGCATGCTACTATTATTGCGACTAGCTCAGATACAGAAGGTAGATGGTCTAGAGTTCACCTCAAGATAGGTAGCCTTGAAGTTACATGTATATGCCTTTACGCTCCTAATGTGGATGACCCTGCCTTTTTTGCTACCATTGCTCAGGTTGCGCAGGCCTCTGCTAATACTTCATTGATAATTGGGGGGGATTTCAATCTAGTCCTTGATCCCCTGATTGACAAACAGCCGCCTAGGACAAGTGGTCCCCCCAAGAGTCACACCACGCTTACCTCCTTGATCAAGGATCTTGCTTTAGTTGATCTATGGAGGTTACTACACCCCAATGAGCTTGACTTCACCTTCTTCTCTTCCCCTCATAAATCCCAGTCTCGCATAGACTTCTTTCTAATATCAAAACTGTTAGTTCCTCAGGTGGACACTGCAAAGATTCACTCCCAACATATTTCAGATCATGCTGCCATTTCCTTTCAATTACACACTACTGCACCCCAGGGGAATTCGGGGGCCTGGTTCTTTGATAGAGCCCTGTTAACTCAGCCAGAGTTCCAGTTAGAAATTCGAGCAGCCATACAGGATTACTTCCATTTTAATCTACCCCAGGATACTGCGAATTGGGCTTGGTGGGAGGGCTTCAAAGCGGCCATTCGGGCAACGATCACTAGCAATCAAATCCGCCTGCGGAAACAACGCAAACAGCAGCTACTCATACTAGACCAACAAATAAAAGCAGGCGAACGAGTTCTAACTTCACGTACTGATCCATGTGTATTAATTCGATTACAGCGTCTCCGTTTTCAATATAATTCAATCCTCTCAACTGCAGCTTCTAAGAGTATTGAGCTTCAGCGAGGGACATATTATCGTGAAAATAACCGAGCCGGTCGACTCTTAGCCAACGCCTTGAAAGGTCAAAAAGAAGCCAAACGCGTAGCGGCCCTTCGAGCTCCACAGGGAGGGGGCATAGTGACCACAGACTCCGACATTGTAGAGCTCTTTCGGGATTTCTATACCCGCCTATATCAATCTGAATGTGAGTTCTCGTCAGAGACATTCGAGCGATTGCTTTCTGGCATTCAGCGGCCGACCCTCTCTGAAGATGATAGGGATGCGATGGATGAACCCTTCTCTACTTCAGAGATCCAATCTGCCCTAAAACGAACAGCCTCGGGCCGTGCCGCAGGGCCCGATGGTCTCCCGACCGAATTCTACAGAGCGTTCAGTGCAGATTTAGTTCCCTATTTAAAACTTTATTTTACTGCCCTTGCGGTAGATACATCCTCTTTGGGATCCTTTTCTGCAGCTAATGTGGTAGTATTTGAGAAAGAAGGCAGAGACCCGCTACTAACCGCCAACTACCGTCCAATCTCCCTACTTAATGCCGATTATAAGATCTTCGCAACGATCTTGGCCACCCGGCTATCTGACACGATGGCCACCCTAATTCACCCCGACCAATGCGGTTTTATACCCGGCAGATCAACTGCTGACAATGCTCGGACCTTGTGCCATGTGCTATCCAGTGCTGCCAATCTAGATCATCCATGGGTGGGTCTTTCCCTGGATGCCGAAAAAGCCTTTGATCGTCTAGAATGGCCCTTCTTATTTGCAGTTCTCCGATGGTATGGCTTTGGGGAGGGCTTCCTCCGATATCTCCAAGTCATGTATACTCAACCCGTCGCCAGTATTTGTGTAAATGCCATCAAGTCTCAGCCATTTAATCTCCAAAGAGGCACGCGTCAAGGTTGCCCCCTATCACCAATGCTCTTTGATCTAGCTCTTGAACCCCTAGCCATCCTTATTAGACAGTCCGCACGTATTCGAGGTGTCCCCTTCAGTCATAGGGAGATTAAACTCTCTGCATATGCAGATGACCTTATGCTTTTCGTATCCCTCGATTCGGTTCCAGCTGTCTTGGATCTGATTGACGGATACTCACAATTATCGGGCTATAAAATTAACTGGACCAAATCTGTAGCATTCCCACTGAACCGCTGGGTACATGAGGCTGACATGCAGGCCTTTCCCTTCCTTTGGCAATCCCGCATGGTGAAGTATCTCGGGGTCCATTACTGTTCTCCTTTAGAAGACACTATCAGTTTTAATGCCAAAGAGGTAGTCTCCAAAGTCCGTGAGCTCACAAATCGTTGGTCTCCCTTATCTCTCACATGGTGGGGCCGCTTAGAAACTGTGAAAATGATGATAGTCCCCAAAGTGAACTACATCTTAGAAATGCTGCCATGCTTACTCCCGCTACATACTTATAAAGATATTGAGGGCCTTCTGGTCCGTTATCTCTGGCAGGGCAAGCCACCAAGGATAGCTAAACATAAACTACAGTCTGCAAAGGAAAGAGGGGGTACCAGATTTCCTGATTTTCTTAGATATCATCAAGCCTTCCTACTTAAGCAAGGTGCCCGATGGCTAGATGCCTCAACAGACAGCAGACCAGTTTGGCTTGACATAGAAGAGGAGCTTAGTAGCCCAATTCCTTTGACCCATCTCCCCGGTATGTCCTATCAAGTAGACACCCGCCATCCACCAATGATTGTCGATACTCTTGCGGCCTTTAACACTCTCATTCTATCACTGGGCCCGAATGTATGTCCTCAGGACGGACTCCCGCTATGGAATAACCCCAGAATTCAAGTCCTAAATAGAACGATAGCATGGAAACCCTGGTACTCAAGGGGGATCTGGACACCCCAACAGCTTTTCTCTGCAGCTCGTTGGAAAACCTTTTCTGATTTACAAAAGGAATTTGCGTTACCAGCGAAACACTACTTTCAATTGATGCAGCTTCAACACTGCCTCAAAAGTGCTCGAATCATGCCGCCCTCTGCCCCTACTGAGGACGGGCTATTAGAGATAGTTCACTCTATTAGTAGTACACATGGGGTAGCCTCTAACTTTTATAAAATATTATGTCAGGGTACAGACACGGCCACTTTTAGAGCCCAACAAGCCTGGGAGCGCGAACTGCAAACCACTTTAACCCCTGTGCAATGGAGCGTTTTCTGGAGCAAAGTAGTGCGGGTTTCCCGGTCTGCCTCTGTTACCCAAACTCTCTTCTTTTTTGCACACAGATGCTTTTATACCCCAGAAAAAATAGCCAAATGGAACACAAATGCTAGGGACCAGTGTTGGTCTTGCCATACTGCTGTGGGAACCTTCGCTCATGTTATTTATGAATGTCCTCAACTACAGGTTTATTGGGGGCGGGTCTGGGGTTGTATTCAATTTATCTTACACCTTCACGAACCTCTCTCTTGGAAGATCGTGGGACTCCGCTCTGTGGCGGAGGTCCCCTCTCTTCCTAAGAAGGGTCGCTTTCTCCTTGATTTCATGCTGGGTATAGCCATATGCTTAATCACGAGGAATTGGAAGGATAGCTCTCGACTTACTGTCAATGAATGGTGGAACCTCGTCTGCTTATATAGTAAATATGAGCAGATACCTCGGAGAGCTATTCCCCATGCCCAAACTCACTCTCGCTTGTCTAAATGGCAGATGCTTAATGATTATGTACAATCTGCTCATTGTTCCAACATGCCTGTATAATGTGCACTCATTATGTTTCAGATCACCGTTAGGCTTTGTAACACAATAATGTAAGTACACGCCCGCTTCGGGAATGATTAGTTTTCTAGAGAAGAAGCAGGGGGGAGGGGGGTGGCAGGGGTTTACTTTGGTGTATGTATTACACTTTATGTATCTGTCTTTTAGCTGTATGTCTTCCTTTTCCTTTGTTGTTATAAAACGAAAATAAAGAATTTAAAAAAAAAAAAAAAAAGAAAACAATAGGATCCAAAATACATTTAGCCCAAATATACATGGAGAAAGAAGAACAGAAACCCTTCACGAAGATTCCTTACTGATCAAAAATGCCTCACACTGACCAACATCGAGAAAAACATACTTCAAATCATCCAACACCACAATACATTTGCAAGGATACTTTAAATAAAAGGAAGCTCCAATGGCCAAAATCCGATCTTTCAAAGCTAGAAATGCCTTTCGGCGAATCTGAGTAGTCCTACTTACATCAGGAAAAATCTGTATTGCAGCTCCACAAAAAACCTGGTTCTTTTTAGAAAAATACGTTCGCAAAATCAAACCTTTATCTTGGAGTGATACAAAAGAAACTATCAATGTAGCACGCTGAGAGATCAAATCTGTAGAGGACTCCAAAAACTGTGAAAGATCTAAGGACTCAGCTGCATTGGGATTCCCTTCCTGAACACCAGCTGGAGAAGAGGTCATAACAGGAGAGCGCAAGGGAACATAATATAAAGAAGAAATCTTAATAGAATCAACATCCTGAATTAACAACACCTCCTTCAAATACTTTTGCAACAATATCAAAGGAGCTAAATAATGGGTTCGAGGGAAATTCAGAAAATGCAAATTTTTAGAACGATTAACATTCTCAAGAGCTTCTAACTGATAATGAACAGTAGCACTATCCTTAGTAAATGAAGAAACTGCAGCTTCCATAACAGAAAAACGACCCTCCAGCTTAGATAAAGATTTATTATTGTGAAGATGTGTTGCCTCATGTTCAGAAAGTTTTTGTACCACCTGTGAAGAAAACTGCTCTACTTGGGAAAAGGAAGCGTGAAAGGAACCCTCCATATGCGCGGCCAATTCCCAAATATCCCGCAAAGAAACTTCAGAAGGCACAATCACTTCGGGTACAACGGAAGCAAAAACCACCGGAGAAGGCATTTTAACTTTCAGTTCCCCCAATGTGATCAGAGATAAGGCGCCATGACCAAGGTACTTCAGGCCGGAAGGTCGGGGGTTCAAATCCCACTAGAGGACAGCAACCTTGGGCCGGAAGGACTGGGGTTTCTAGTCCCACAGATGCTCCTTGTGGTCTTGGGCAAGCCACTTAACCCTCCATTGCCCATGTTCCCTGTAAGTATTAGTGTATGTGTCTCATCTCCCCACGTGTTAAATGTATCCCCCAATTGTGTTGTGACCGCTTTGATTGAAGGATAAGGCGGTATACAAAAACCGTCTAAATAAATAAATAAAATAAATCTAAAGGATTCCCATCTAGAACATTACCCCGAAGGGAAACATCCTGAACTATTACTTCTTCTCCGGGGTGGACAACCCCCAGCGTAGTTGAGGATGCATCAGTTACAGTACTCACGGGTTCCTCAGTAAGATCTTTATCTGAAGACGATCTTCCAGCCCCTGGATCCTGTTGTTTTCTAAATTGTCTTTAATTCAAGTGATTGTCCCCTTGATGTGGACTTGATGTTGTATTTTCTTTTTATCTTATAATAAAGATTTATTTAAAAGTTAAAAAAGTTAAAAAAAAAAAAATCATCAGACACAACCATACCTAAGTCCCGCTCTTCTTTAGTGGACAAAAGTACTTCACCCACTATACTATATTGCTCCCTTGGATTGCTGCATGACCTTACATTTTTTAACATTAAATCCCAGCTGCCAAATTCTAGACCATTCTTCAAGCTTAGCTAGATCCCTCCTCATGTTATCTACACCTTCCTGGGTGTCTACTCTATTGCAGATTTTGGTATCATCTGCAAAGAGGCAAACCTTACCCGATAGCCCTTCCACTATATCACTAACAAAGATGTTAAAAAGAATCGGACAAAGGACAGATGTAATACTTGCATCGTGCAAAAGAGAGCCTCCTGCTGGAGTTCGTAAGATATAACAGGTAGGAGTAGTTTATCAAGCTTGTCACGCCTAGTACAATGGGAAAGATTACTTTTGTAAATTAATTTTTATTAGATGTGGAACAAACACATATGGGCTATCATGCTCAGGTAATCATACTGTTATCCAACAATAACTTCCCCAAAGATCAGGGTGTCCCACACCCACCCACCACCCCCCACACCCCCCCAGGGATTCAGCTGTCTCTTTTTCTTCTCTACTACCTCTCTCAGTGTTCTCCTTTCACACCACTGCTATCCGACCTTTCTCCCCCCTCCCTGTTCTCTCCATTTACCTAAAGCCTGAGCCCTCTCCACATATCCCTTAAGGTACCTCCCATTAACCACACTTTAATCCCATTCTCTACATCCTTATTAACAGAGAAATAGAAAAACACAGAGTAACTTTTCAACAAAAACTTCAAACTTCTACATACACTAAATCACACATGGTTGTTTGTTTGAATATATCTGCCCACCCTCCCCTTCCCTCCAACTTCCTCTTTTTAAAAAACCTCCACTTATATGCTCATGGTTGTTGCCGCATCCACCTTCTTATCAAGTTGTCCCCATCTACACCAGTATTGCCCACTCTTCCCTTTCAGGTCATAGGAAAGCTTATCAAACCTCATCGCCTCTCCCACTTTAGACCACCACTCCTCCACCCTGGGCCCTTTCTCCGTTTTCCACCTCCATGCCACCACTACCCTCGCAACCAGACTCAGCTTCTGCCTCAATATGGACTTATCCTTCCATTCCCATGGGACTTCCAAAAGCAACTCCACTGGATCATCGGGGAATTCCTCCCCTACAATCTTCCCTCCCATTCCTTCCCTGATTTGCTTCCAAAACTCTTGGATCCATGGATATTCCCACCACATGTGAAAAAATGGTCCCCACCCTCCACAACCTCTCCAACATAAGGGATCTTCCTTTCCCCTCCCCTTATTTTATTATTTATTATTTATTTATTAACAATTCTTATATATCGCACTATTAGACATCAGCGCGGTTTACATTGAACAGAAAACATCCGACAGTTTACACGTGTCTGGTCGTTACAATTAACAGGAAGTATAACTTGGCGAAATAGGGGAAACTAAATACAATGCAGGGTTATCTGATAAAGGATATCCTGGTTAACTATATACAACAGTGGTACAATAGTATATGGAACAACTTGCTATTTACATTGTGAAGTTGGTCTGTTGCGGGGTCTATCTGTTTGACCACTTCTGCTATTCACCTGGGGGTTATGTTCGGAGCTGCCATTGAGATATTTAAGGAAGAGGAAATGCTTTAAAGCCTTTCTGAACTGACTTAGATTAGGTATTGCTCTGATTTGTGCTGGTACTGTATGTTCTGTGCACAATCTGAAGCTGCATCTGCCTCCAGGAGGCAACCCAAGTAGCCTCACCCAATCTCTGCCCCAGCCAATGCACCCATCCCTCCTTCTGTCCACCCCCCAACACATCCACCTCTTCCAACCTATACAACTTGGCAAGTAACCCCTTTGTACCGTCCCCCTTATACAGGGCATCCTCCAGGGACGTGCTTGACCTCTGCAGATTTGCCAATACGTTTAGGAGCATAATGAAATGTCTCAATTGGAAGTATTGATAAAATGGCATCCTTTTCCCTATCTGGGCTTCTATTTCCTGCATGCTAAGCATCCCCTTCCTCCCCACCAGCTCACTAAATCGAGTCACAGCCAATGAGGCCAGACCCTGCCTCACCGCACTAAACTCAGCGGACAAAAAGGGGAAATAGTCCCCGATTTTTGACCATTTACTAATCATTCCTGGGAGTTCTCTTCTCCTTCTTTCCCCTCGTGCAACCTGCCTCAGCGCTTTAAGGAAGGGATGATTCTCCAAGCCCCCTCCCATCCACCATCTCCCTCCCTCCTCCTTCCACCCATTCAAAGATGGATTGCAGTTCCAAGAGAGTCCTCTCTATAGTGACCCAAGCAATCTCACCGTTCTGAAGATAGGGTCCCCTCAGGGCCCTCAGTACCGCTGCCTTAGAGTACCACCTTAGCAAGGGGAATCTGATCCCTCCCTGCACCCTAGACAAAACCAGCCTTTTTATTCCAATCCACGCCTTCTCCCCCCCCCCCCCCAAACCTCCTAAGCCGGTCCTCCCATCTCCGCAGCACCTTACCTACAATGGGGCTTGGAAGCTTTGTGAACATGAACAAAAATTTAGGAATTATATTTATTTTTAAGGCTGCGACCCTTCCCATCCAACTTAAGTGCAGCTTCCCCCCATTGCTCCAATTCCTGTCCCATTTTTGTAACTAAGGGCGTATAGTTCCTTCTGAAATGCTCTGCCAGATCCACTGGCAATTTAAGCCCCAGGTATTTTATTTCTCTCCTTCCCACTGCAAAGGGAACTGGTGAATGTCCTGGGTCCTCAGCCCACCCAACGCTACTGCTTCAGTCTTAGCTAAGTTTGTCTTAAACCATGAGAGTTTTGCAAATGTATCCAACTCTACCAACAACGCTGGAATCGATCTCTCCAGCTGTCAGATAAATATCAAAGTATCATCTGCATAGAGTAAAATTTTGTTTTCTTCCCCTTGTATCTTTATTGGTCGTATCTCCTCATTACTCTGAGCCTGTGCCGCCAACACCTCTATCACAATTGCAAATAGCATAGGCGATAGGGGGCACCCCTGCCTAGTTCCCCAATACAACTGAAATTCCTCTGAACAATGTCCATTCACTAGGATGTGAGCCTTCGGGGCCATGTACAGCGCCTCAACCCCCTTCCTGAACCCCTCCCCCAGATTGAGCCTATCTAAAGAGGCCAGCAAAAATCTCCACTCCACTCTGTCAAATGCCTTTTCTGCATCTAATGCCACACATAACGCCCTTTCTTTCTGCTCCTTCACCACCTGCATAAAATTAATTGCACGGCGAACATTATCAGATATCAACCGTCCTTTAATGAACCCTGTCTGATCTGGGTAAATCAACTGAGGAAAGACCCCTTCTAACCTGCGTGCCAATACCTTAGCGAACAGTTTCACATCGCAATTGATGAGAGCAATCAGGTCTCTGAGGCTGGCTGCAGGAGCTGTGGATATTTCATAAAGCTAGGGGGTAGGTTTACTAAACCGTGCAATTGTGCGGGGCGCACTTGAGCATGCGCTAAGGTACCTTAGCGCATGCCAATAGTGCATTTTTGGTGCCCCACATGCATGTGCGCCGCCTGCACAAGTGCACGCTGCCCGCACAAGAGCGGGGCGCGCTGATGTGCGATAGAGGCGTGGAAAGGCATTTTGAGGGCGGAGGAAGGCTCCTGAGGGGCGGGGGGACGGGGTCAATGGGTGGAGAGTGGGAGGGGAGAGGCTCCCTGCACAGGAGCGGGGCTGAATTTCGGCAAAAAAATACTGCGAGTGAAACCCTTGCGTTAGAGCCGATTTAAAGGGAAGAGAAACCATTTCCGTCAGCAATGTACAGCAAAACCGGGGAAACCTGCAAAACGTGAGCAGTGTGATACATGTGCACAGAACAAAATAGCAAATAGCAAATATAAATTGAAAATGACCACAACAAATTCCTAAAAAATTATAATCCAGCTGGGCAACAGTGATATTAATGGGCAACCATAAAAAACACTCCCAGGAAAGCTCCAGCTTTCCTGGGAGTGTTTTTATGGTTGCCCAGTGATATCACTGTTGCCCAGCTTGGTCATGGGTTTTTGCCCCTTTTTTCGAGGTCATTTTTGAGGCCTATTTGCACTTTTGTCTCCATACAAGGTAAATGAGCCCACAGTAAAATTGTGCAGAGCAGGGTTTCTGACTCGTCCAGCCAGGATTCCTATCTCCAGGGACTGCACTGTCCCTGTGGCCACAGTGTGGTGTAACAGACACAGCCAGTGCCTGTAAAACCAGAGAGTCACAGGTTCAAATCCCAGCTGGGGCTCCTGCCAACCCAGTCCCCATAGTTTTACCCACCACCAAACAGTGATAGTAAAGACACTCCTTTATTGCAGAGAACATAAGCATGGTTCAAACACCCATATTTTACCCTACACCGCACACAAACCATAACATTGAGCATTACCTACAGCCGAGTCCCCCAAATACAGTCCTGGAGTGCCACAACTCAATCAGGTCATATGTTTTTCCCTGATAAGGACATGTCTGCATGTTGGCAGAAGGGTACAGGTGGTGGAGGGGGCAGTGGCTGCAAACCACAGCAGACAGTGGCCTAGGCCTGTGCAGGCTGGCACCGTCCACCGCAACAGACAGGCTCTGTTGGATGTACAGTCATGGACTCCCCAGGGAATGCAGCATATCTGTGGCAACACGGTGGTGCAACGCACACACACAGTGTGTGCAAAAACAGAAGGTCATAGGTTCAAAGGCCAGCTGGGGCTACTGCCAATCCTGTCCACATATTTTTCCCACAACTAAACCGTGATAGTAAGGACAAACCTTTATTGCTGAGAACATACGCATGGTTAATACGCCTATATTTTACCACACCAAACAGACACCATAAACAGGCACATTACCTAGAGCAGAGTCTCCCAAATGCAGTCCTGGAGGGCCCCACACCATTCAGGTGCCATGCTGCCTCTAATAAAGATGCCTGTGCTGCATATCTATGCACCACCCCCATGGTATGAAGATGTAGCTCATGCATATTTATGAGGGACAGCATGAAAACCCGAACAGTGTTTGGAACACCAGGACTGGAGTTGGGAACCTCTGCCGTAAAGCAGCAGCCAACAGGGCCAGACACACCCACAGGCCCCATTGGCCAATGCCTCCTGGAGAGGCAGGACATTGGGCCCTGCCTGTATCTCCCAATACTAGCAGTTGCATACCTACACCTGGGTATATGGTACACAGCTATCAAACGTTTCCTATGATAACTGGCAGATATCAATTCCTACGTTAAGCACATTTTGCTCATTGAGCTCCACCATAACAATCATTCTGATGTCTGCGGTGTGTGCTGCAGGTCTGGTCTCTGATAGTGTTTACCGCCCTGGGGAGTGACCCCCAACAGTATTGCGTACCATATCCATGCCTGTACTGTGCCCAGGACTGGTGTGGTGGGTATGGCTGCCGAACACCTCTATAGTAGCACAATGCTGGCATAGGTGTGGGGGTGGCTGTCTGTCTATCCAGTGTGTGGTGGCTGCAAACCCCTTCCACAGCCCACACTGCCAGCAATGTTGCCAGTATTGGGCTGCCAATGTGCATAATGAGGAGCAAGGTACCATGGGTATAGGCCGGACAGGGTGGACTGGTCAGGGTGCATCTGCACAGGGCATAAGGCACTGACTGGGACATTTTAGTGCCCGGCCACCACCTACACAGACAGGGTGACCTCAGTATGTCCTGCTGAGAGATCACTCTCACCCTGACTGTGCAGTGACCACAGCATGGCTAGGCACTCCCATAGTGCTGTATAGTATTTCTTTTATGTGATAGATATGGGTTTCCTTTTGGGGGCCCTGTCACTGATTTATCTGCTTGCTGTGTATGCTGACATCCCAGTTCTGGGTGCATGCATCTCCATTGGGCACATGCACTATGGACTAACTAGCAGACTGTTTGCAGCTGGTATGTGTCTTGATGGAGTGGGTTGCAGTAGCTGATGGGTTGCTGCAGGAAAATATCAGATAGTGGTGGGGTGCAGCTTACCATATCCAGGCCTAATGTCTGTCTGCTATTGTGTTATGGATGTGTATAGAGCTGCATTGACTGCCCTGTGGGGTGCCTGTTCCTCAGCAGGACTGGGGTTGATGTTCCCCTCTACTGCCACCTTTGCAGGGAGGTAGAACGTGGATTTATTGATAGGAGACCCTGTTTGCCACTCTTGGCCCTGGTGGTGGTGGTGCATGGCCCACCTGGGGGTCCATAGGGCCTACACCTGGCTGAAACAGACAGAGATATCCAAGGTGTTTGTGCAGAAACTACCTATCTCACACATTAACACTGCTTTGGACCTCCAGCATGGCCTCTTTCAGCCATGGCAGGTGTTGTGGACCTGGTCCTGAGCGCCTCATCGCACCCTCAGGGTGAGCACAGTACCCGCACAATGTGATGGTGTGTAGCTACTCTGTGCCAGTAAAACACACAGTCAGTACCCCCTACCAGGCCGAGGTGCTGTGGGGGTTGTCAGACGGCTGCCTGGGTGAGAATCTTCACAGTCTTGGCAAGTGCATATATCTATATGATTTGCAAGGGATTGTGGGCAATGCAGTTCATTCACACCAGACAAAGCTGCTCACAATAATTAGTTGTGCTTTTGGGTAAAGCCAATAAGATATTTATTTATGGGGTTATTTCTCCCAACACAGATATGCTTGGTAGCACATAAATCAGGTTACTTGCTTTCAGTGTTAAACTTAAAAAAACAAAACCAGGAAAACAACATTTGAACTTGTCAGGCAATCAAAGCAAAAGAAATAAGACCTGGTTGGTAACAAACTGGTCTTTTCTGTAGGCTTTAGCTAATATTCTCTTAGCAAGTATCAAACAACAAACCAAAAGCCACAAAGAAAGAAAAAAAACTGTTCTTTTCAGGTAAACTTCTTATATCTTCCCACATAGATTCAGAAGTGATTCTCTCAGAGCTCACAAGCAATTAGGTAAGGCTCAATTGCTAGCAGTTATCCAGCTGAAACCCCTTAGCTGGCTTGCTTTCTACTGCGTGGCTAAAAATTCTACTCAGGAGCTTTTCTGAGTAGATTAAAGAACAAGTTTATATTTCTTTGTGATGGTTGCTGTACTTTATAACAGAAAATCACCAAAGGAGTTTAGACAGAGAGCAGTCCATGTAAACAGATTCTTCATCTGCTATCACCCCCTCTTCTTCAACAAGCATGGGTTCAATATCATGGATTGGCACAGATGAATCTCCCAATGGAGCACTTTCAGGAGAATACTTGTTTCCCTGCTGTCTTTCAAGGTTATAGCTAGGGCATAGATCAGTGTTCATACCTGAGCTTCCATTGCTGTTAGAGTTCCTCTCTATATAGCCTGGCCAGTATGTAGTCCAGTTCTTATGTCCAGCCTTCCAATGCAGATCCCTGGACACTGGATCTCTCTTCACATACCTTCTGGCACGAGTCTTAGTGTCCTTTCCACGTGCAGCCGTCTCCCTCACAGGTACCGTCTGGAGATTCCTAGCTCTGCAGCACCATTCCTCTGGCTTTCCCCAGTCCAATGGTGTATGCTGGCCCTTGGAATGTCTTCCAGTATACGTACTGCTATGAACTCCTTTAGACCTCCCAAAGGCTTTTCTCCTCTTTCTTCCAAAAGGTTTCTTTCCCTCTCTGTCCGTCCGGCTTGGCATCTGCTTCTGATGATCCTCCAGATGAAACTGAGGATGAGGATAATTCTCTGTAGAATAAACTCTACCTTTATTCTGCTTAGATGAGTGCTCCCCCCTAACACAGCGCAGCTGTTCTGGATCAGGCCCTGCCCTTTGAGATGAGTGCTTAGGGATTACCTCATAGCCCTCCTGATTGAACACACATTTCCCCACTTCAGCTCCTCTAATGGCTGTTGGAAACGTGGTGCATTCTGGGACTGGTAGTCTTTTATGGGAAAATTCTGTTTTCTTATTTCTACCAGAACTGACAGGTTGCTTGTTCAGAGTCACTTCACCTTTTCTATAGCTCCTTCCTGAGCTATGATAAGCCTCCTTATCACAGGGTGCACATGGTCACTTCCCCCTACCAGGCCGAGGTGCTGTCGGGGTGCATTCCCCATCTTGTGTTTATCTGTGGACAGCTGATTTGCATGTGCAGTGCATCATGGGTATGGGTGGGCTAACCCTATCCTGGTGACCACAGAAGACTGATTGTGTGGTGACGTGCAGGCTCTCTGCAGCCAGCCAGGGGCTTGCTAGCAGCTATAGAGCTGTAGCCCAATGGTTACTTCATTGCCTGTGAAATCAGAGGTCATGGTTTCAAACCCTCAGTGGGGTTATTTGATAGGGTTGTCCAAAGCATTATCTTTTTTTAATGTACATATTTTGATGCCAGCAAAAACACCCTCAGCGTACTGTACCCATAAGGTGCCTATGAGGGCGCTTTATAGGGCGCCCTATGGGGCACCTTATGGTTTCTGTCCATATAAGGGGCACTATACATTTTCCTGTGATGCAACTTATAGGGTGCCCTATAGGGTACATTCTAGGGTGGCTTGGCGGAAAGTGCGCTTTAAAATGTGCCTTATAGGGCGCCTTATGTTAACACGATTTGAGAGTGCGTTTGCTATTAATGATAATTAAAATAGAAATAAAATGCATCCTAAAGCAATCTTCCCCATAATACACAATGCCTCAGCCAGCCTTGTTCATTGGGCATTGAGGGGGATCAAACCCCTGAACCTTGCACCATTGGTTAGGGTCTTAACCATCGTGCTGTGGCTTTATTCCTGTGCTTGCAGATCAGCGCGCCGCCTAATATTAAAAAGCCTCCTAAATCAATAGCATGCGGCATAATGCCCATCAGCACGCTGCCTTATGCTGCCCCATATTAGACTGGCTCCTAAAGTAACACCTCAGCCAGCCTTGTACATTGAGCACTGCGGGGGATCGAACCCCTAATTCCTGCAACATCGGTACGTGCCCTAACCATTGTGCTGTGGCTCTGCTCTTCTGTATGCACATCAGTGCGCCACTTATACCGCCCAGTATTATAATTCCTCCATAAACATCAGCGCGCCGCCTTATGCCACTCAGTATTAATATGCCGCCAAAAACATCAGCCCCCTGCCTTAAGCCGCCCAGTATTTATGTGCCTCATAAATTAACGCCTCAGCCAGCCTTGTTCATTGGGCACTGTGGGGGATTGAAGTCCTGATCCCTGCATCATTGGTAAGTGCCTTGACCATTGTGCTGTGGCTCTGCTTTTCTGTGTATGCATCAGCATGCCACTTATGCCTCTCACGCAGCTATCTGATGCACTAATGTGCAGGGCGCACAAGGGCGCCGCGCACCTTAGCGCATATGTAAATTCCGGATTTTCTTCTTCAGCAGGCAACGCCCACTCCTTATATGGCACCCACACACTACCACGGCCCGCACTTTAACGGGGTTTTAGGAAACATACCCCTAAGACTCTAATTTTCTCTCTTATTTCTGATGCATTCTAGTTATCAATATAGAGTCTGTCTGTCTGTTTTGTGGGAATTGTTAATATAAAGTTTAACTGTGGTAATAAAGTAAGCTTGGGGATATTCAGCCTACTGGAACCCGAGTATCCAGATAAAGCGTAGTTACTCACCTGTAACAGGTGTTCTCCAGGAGCAGCAGGAATCAGTCCTCATATATGGGTGACGTCGGCGCCGACGGAGCCCTCGCGGAGCAATTTTCCCCAGCCCTCAAAGAAAGCCTTTGGGAATTGCAGCGCGCATGCGCGGTCGCCTTCCCGCCCAAGGGTGCCATCTTAGCCAGTCAGATGACATAGCTAAAAAAGACAGCATAAAAATTTGCAAAAAAACTAAAGCAGATGATTGCAACTCCAAGGGGAGGAGGGAGGGTTGTGAGGACTGATTCCTGCTGCTCCTGGAGAACACCTGTTACAGGTGAGTAACTACGCTTTCTCCAGGACCAAGCAGGAAGTCAGTCCTCACATATGGGACTCCCAAGCTTAAGGCTACCGGAGACCCTAAGCACAAAAATGAGCTCCCTCTAGCTCAGCAGCACAGAAGGAAGGAATCTTCGCTGAATTATTACCCACCGGTAGCCCACATCCGGGATGGAGGGTAGGAGTTGCTCAAACCTCAAAGAGATTACGGAGGACTGCCTGTCCGAAAGCACTGTCCCTGCGGGACTCCCTCTCGAGACAGTAATGGACTGCAAAAGTCTGGCTCGAAGACCAAGTAGCGGCCCGGCCGATGTCTGCCAGCGGAACAGAGCGGAGGTAAGCCACTGACGTAGCCTTTGCCCGAACGCAATGAGCCGTGACTCGACCTTCCAAGGAGAGTCCGGCTGCCCCATAAGCCCAAGTGATACAGTCCGCAACCCAGATGGACAGAGTACGCTTGGAGACCGGGAGCCCCAATTTATTGGGGTCAAAAGACACAAAAAGCTGAGCAGCTTTACAGTGCTCCCGCGTACGGTCAAGGTAGAAGTTCAAGGCCCTTCTACAGTCCAGGGTATGGAGGACCGTTTCAGCTCGGCTGGAGTGTGGTCTGGGAAAGAAGGTCGGAAGTACCACCTCCTGATTGATGTGAAAAGGGGAGACCACTTTTGGAAGAAATTTTGGGTGAGTCCGTAGGACTACCCTATTTTTGTAGAACCGAGTGTAAGGGGGATCAGACACGAGGGCCAGCAATTCACTTACGTGTCTAGCGGAAGTGAGGGCTATCAAGAACAATGTTTTCCAAGAAAGAAAACGGAGAGAACAGGTAGCCATAGGTTCAAAAGGCGGACAGGTGATCCGCTGTAAAACCACATTCAGATCCCAGTCAGGCGCTGGCGGGCGCAGAGGTGGTTTAAGCAGAAGGAGACCTCGGAGAAACCTCGCTACAAGAGGGTCGCTGGAAAGAGGTCTGCCATCCACCGGCACATGATGTGCTGAAAGAGCACTGAGGTGAACTTTGACGGAGTTGGACTTAAGTCCCAGATTAGAGAGGTATAGCAAGTACTGCAGGATCACCGACACCGGGCAGGAGAAGGGATCCTGAGACTGTTGGGTACACCAAACGGAAAAGCGACGCCATTTAAGGGCGTAGCATTTGCGGGTAGAAGGTCGCCGAGAAGCTAGGACGACCTCTTCCACCTCTGCCGACAGGAGAAGGGGAGCAAGGACTACCCTCTCAGCAGCCAGGCCATTAGATTGAGAGATCTGAGGTTGGGGTGTAGCAGAGACCCCTGATCCTGAGTGAGGAGATCCGGTTGTAACCCCAGAGGGAATGGATCCTCTACCGCTAATTGCAGCAGGAGTGGAAACCACGGCTGTCTGGGCCAGCGAGGGGCCACCAGGATCATGAAAGCTTTGTCTCGGAGAACCTTGAAAAGAGTTCGAGAGACTAGCGGGATGGGAGGAAAAGCATACAGAAGGCTCTCCGACCATGAGAGTAGAAAAGCGTCTGCTGCAACTCGAAGGGGATGTGGCTGACGAGAGCAGAAGCGAGGAAGTTGCCGGTTGAGAGGGCTGGCAAAGAGATCCATCGTGGGGAGGCCCCACTTTAGAAAGAGCTTCTGAACTACCAAGGGATCCAGGCGCCACTCGTGCGGCTGGAGGATCCTGCTGAGTTTGTCCGCCAGGCAATTTTCTTGGCCTGGGAGATAAACTGCCTTGAGAAGAACGCCGTGACTGACGGCCCAAGAGCAGAGCTTCTGTGCTTCTCGACAGAGAAGGAAGGAGCCGGTGCCCCCCTGCTTGTTCACGTAGAACATGGCAACTTGATTGTCCGTCTGGACAAGGACGGACTGGTGAGAGGTCAGGTGGGAGAAGGCCTTGAGAGCCAGGCGGATCGCTCTGAGCTCCAGGAAGTTGATCTGCTGAGCAGACTCCCACGTGGTCCAGAGGCCCTGAGTACGTGCCCCTTGGCAATGTGCTCCCCAGCCCAGGAGGGATGCATCTGTCGTCAGCACCTGGGCCGGCTGAGGTGACTGAAAAGGCATGCCGAGTACCAGGTTCGGCCGATGAAGCCACCACTGGAGAGACGAGGCCAGCGGCTCGGAGACGCGCACTAGGTCTGCTAGGCCGCCTGTGGCTTGTTGCCACTGCTTGCGAAGACACCATTGAGCAGGCCGCATATTCAGGCGGGCATTGGGGGTCACATGGACGGTGGAAGCCATATGGCCGAGTAGTCTCAGGAAGCGCCTGGCGGAGACCAGGGGCTGGCTGCGAAAACGGTCGGCTAGGTCCATGAGCCGTTGAGCCCTGTCGAGCGGTAGGAACGCTCGTGCCTGAGTGTGCAGCCTTGCGCCGATGAACTCGAGATCCTGTGAGGGGAGCAAAGTGGACTTTGCGAAGTTTATAACAAAGCCCAAGTACTGCAGAAGAGTCACTGTGCAGCGTGTGGCGTTGGTGACCTCCGGAGCGGACGCTCTGAGGAGCCAGTCGTCGAGGTACGGAAAGACATAGAGGCCGTGAAGCCGGAGATGGGCCGCCACCACCGCGAGACATTTTGTGAAGACTCGCGGTGCGGAGGACAGGCCAAAGGGCAGTACTCTGTACTGGTAATGATTTCCTGCCACCACAAACCTTAGGTATTGGCGGTGGCTTGGGTGGATGAGGATGTGCGTGTAGGCATCCTTTAGATCCAAGGAGCATAGCCAATCTCCCTGCTGGAGGTAGGGCAGAAGGATTCCAAGGGTAAGCATTTTGAACTTTTCCCACACGAGGAACCTGTTGAGGTTGCGCAAGTCCAGGATGGGTCGGAGGCCTCCTGTCCTTTTTGGTACTAGAAAGTACCTGGAATAAAAGCCTTGACCCCTCAGGTGGTGGGGCACCGGTTCCACCGCCTGTTCCTGTAGAAGACCTGCTAACTCCTGAAGGAGTAAGTCCCTGTGCAGAGGGGGTCGTGGAGGTTCTCCCGGGAAATAGGAGGGAGGGACCTGGTGGAAGTGGAGAAGATAGCCTTCTCTTACGACTTGAAGCACCCAGGCATCTGAAGTGATGCTGGACCACCTGTGGGCGAAGTGAACCAGCCGGCCTCCGGTGCTGGGAGGAGCCAGCGGAGGGGGAGAGGCTATGCTGAAGGAGTCAAAAGCCCCCACCCTGCTGAGCAGGGGCTGGTGGTGCAGGCTTGGGGGCTTGCTGCCTACGGGACCCGTTACCCCGTCCCTTGGCCTGCTGGCCCTGTTGGGGAGCTGCGGGGGCCTGATATTGGGGGTAGTGTTTATAGGCAGCTGCCTTTCTCGGGTAAAAGGACTTCTTTCCCGAGCCCTTCTTTTTCTGGGAAGGGGCGGAGGTCTTCCTAGAAAGCCTAGTCCTGGTGAGAGTCTCAGTCTCAAGTTGTGCAGCCTTCTCGTCCATAGGTTTGCCAAAGAGGTTTTCACCTCGGCAGGGGACATCGACCAACTTGTCCTGCACCCAGGGCTCAAGGTCAGACGACTGAAGCCAAGCCTGTCGGCGGGCACCGATGCCGGCCGCGGCCACTCGAGCCGATGCTTCAAAGCCATCATAGGCTGCTCGGGATATGAATTTTGAGCATTCCCGAATGCCAGTGGACAAGGCTAGGAACCTCCGCAAAGGTTCCTCGGACAACCCAGCGGAGAATCCGGCTAGCTCTTTAGCCAGGTCTCGGAGATACATGCCCATGTATAGCTGGTAGGTCTGGACACGACACGCAAGCATAGAGCCCTGGAAACACTTCTTACCAAGGCCATCCAGGTTACGGGCCTCCCTGCCAGGAGGCACCGAGGAGTGCATCTTCTGGCTCTTAAGACGATGCATGGCCGATTCCACTACCATGGAATGGTGTGGTAGCTGTGCTTTTTGGAAGCCAGGGCTCTTGCGGACTCGATAGATAGAATCGACCCGCTTGCTCAGGACCGGCGAGGAGGCCGGACTCTCCCACATGCGGAAGAGTAGTCGTTCCAGCATGGGAGGAACTGGTACAGTAAAGTGTTCCCTGGCGGGAGAGTCATACTGGAGGGCGTCGAGCTCTTCGGCTCGAGGCTCCTCCTCGGGATCCGCAGGGAAGGCCAAAGCCTTGGCCATATCCCTGACGAAGTCCGAGAACCGGGCATCCTCCGGGGGAAAGAAGAAGAGGACTCGTGACCGGCGTCGCGAGTCCGGGCGGGAAAAAGACCGGCGTCGAACCAAAGGAAAAAAGAGAAAATTATGAGTAAAATCAACTTTTTCGCGGGGACACGACGGGTACGTCTGTAGGGCTCCGCGGAAAAAAGAAGACTGGCTAAGATGGCACCCTTGGGCGGGAATGCGACCACGCATGCGCGCTGCAATTCCCAAAGGCTTTCTTTGAGGGCTGGGGAAAATTGCTCCGCGAGGGCTCCGTCGGCGCCGACGTCACCCATATGTGAGGACTGACTTCCTGCTTGGTCCTGGAGAACAAAGGTTTAAATCTGTTGGAGAAGGCTTGCTTTTTCTGGGCGGGGGAGGTGAAAGATTCTGCTCTCAGGCAGGTAGGCAGGGGCTAATTTGAGCCCATCTCACACCTGACCAGTGGCCACACCTACAGGTCTCTGAGGCTGGCTGCAGGAGCTGTGGATATTTCACAAAGCTAAGACTCTAATTTTCTTTCTTATCTCTGATGCTTTCTAGTTATCAATATAGAGTCTAACTGTCTGTTTTGACTCTACTCAGGAAGGAACTGGCTGCAATGAAGCACACCTCTTCTAGGATACAAACTGAACAGTGTCCACCACCGCTCCCACAAAGCATCAATTATCCCAGGGACAAGGGTATCACAGTGGGTTCTGGTAGATTGCGACCTGTAATGCACAGACATCCTGTGCATCAAAAGATATCCCTGCATAATGCCTTCTCTGCCTTGGCTATTGAGGATGAGCAACTGAGGGAGGAACTGGCTGCAATGAAGCGCACCTCTTCTAAGATACAAACTGAAAAAAGTCCACCACCACTTCCACAAAGAATGAAACACCCCAGGAACAAATGGATCACAGTGGGTTCTGGTAGATTGCGACCTGTGACACAGAGGCATCCTATGCATCAGGAGATATCCCTGCATAATGCATTCTCTGCCTTGGCAAATGAGGATACCCAATCCAAAGAAACTGAAGGGCCCTTAAATGAGACAGACAATGCCCAATCTCCTGCTACAGGACCAAATATCAAGAAAACCTCACCAACAGCAAATTACTTCTACTTGATGATTCCATCATCAGTGGTATCAACTTGGGAACACAGTTCAAAGGAGAGAAGATAGTCAAGTGCCTCCCAGGCTCTTCAGCCAGCAGGAATACAAACCACATTGTTAAGTACTTAGCACAGAAAGTGAACACTCCAAACTTGATGTGGTTATCCACTTGGGCACAATTTTGGTGCTGCAGGAGCTCCGGGTTGATTCGCGGAGGCTCCTGTGCAAATAGCCGACTCTGGAACTGCACGGCCGGGGATGGCAGACCCTGAGGACGCATCCCATGCCGGCGAGAGGATTTTCGGCGCCTCCTCATTCAGGGAAGCGATGAACTCCTTCAAGGCATGGCTTCTCGATTTTAAAGCTCCGGGGGACATCTCGGAGCAGTGCTGGCAGTCCTGAACCTGATGGCCTGAGCCCAGGCATCGAACACAGCGGTCATGAGCATATGAAGGAGCTGGCTACCTAGGGGCGGGCTAGTGGGGTGGGGCTTTCTGGCTCATGCTCAGAAGGACTCTGAGCTCTAGAGAGCACTTCCGTGTACGGCGCCGTCGGTGGACGACACCTGGTGTGGCTGACGAATCCTGCTTGTCCTAGGAGAAAGTCAAGTGCCTCCCAGGCTCTTCAGCCAGCAGGAATACAAACCACATTGTTAAGTACTTAGCACAGAAAGTGAACACTCCAAACTTGATGTGGTTATCCACTTGGGCACAAATGACCTGGCTAGAAACAGTACCTCTACAGTCCAAAAGAACTTCCAATCTCTGGGAGAGAAACTCAAGCCCATTGTTAACACTGTTGCATTCTCAGAGGTTCTACCTGTGCTTGGTAAAGGGGCAAAAAGGTTGCATCGCATTAACAGCTTTAATACATGGCTCCAGACCTGGTGCAAACGAGAAGGATTCAGATTTATTGGTGACTGGGGTAACAGATGGAACAACAAGAGACTATACTGTGCTGATGGACTACATCTCTCTGCCGCAGGGAAAAGAATCCTAAGTGAAAAATGCAAGCAATATGTGGATATACCTTTAAACTAGCAAAAGGGGGTGACAGATGTGGAAGGTCAAGCTCTGGACATCACTCCCTGCAAAAGCAGAATAAAATCAGAAACATCCACACATTTAAACCACACATCAAAAACAAGTGGGAAGATGTAGGCAGAACAAAATCAATGCTAAATACACGCAAGCCAGTTAAATGCTGGAAAGCAATGAGCACAAATGCTCGAAGCTTAGCCAACAAAGTTTCAGACCTAGAAGCCCTAAGGGTGGAAATGGATTTGGAGATTGTGGCCATTACAGAAACATGGCTAAACGAATTGCATGATTGGGATAAAGCCATACTTGGCTATAATCTATTTAGAAGAGACAGAGAAAATGGAAGAAGAAGAGAAGGAGGAGTAGCCTTGTATGTCAAAAGCAATATTAAAGCTACTGAAATGCAGGGGGAATGGGGAAAAGAAGAAGCACTCTGGATTGTGTTGGAAAGAGGAGATGGCACTGTCATCCATACTGCTGTAGTCTACAGACTTCCAACACAAAATGAACAGATAGATAACGAATTGATTATAGATATTGCCAAGATAGCCACAAAGGGGGAAGCGATCATATTGGGTGACTTCAATTACCTGATGTGGATTGGATTACTCCTTCTGCAAATCTGATCTACAAAAGCTGGAAGAATGGTCAAATGCTTGGCAATAAGATTTAATGTGAAGAAGTGCAGAGTCATGCACTTGGGTAGCAGAAATCCAAGGGAAATATATGCAATAGGGGGCGAGAGGTTGGTGTGCACAGATCAGGAGAAAGACCTTGGTATGATTATTTCTGAAGATCTCAAGGTGGAAAAACAGTGCGACAAGGCGGTGGCAAAAGCCAGGAGGATGTTGGGCTGCATACAAAGAGGAATCACCAGCAGAAAGGAAGAGATACTTATGTCACTGTACAAGTCAGTGGTGAGGCCTCACTTGGAATACTGTGTTCGGTTTTGGAGACCGTATCTTGCAAAGGATGTAAAAAGACTGGAAGCTGTTCAGAGGAAGGCAACCAAAATAATTTGGAGACTGCGTCAGAAGCCTTATGAGAAGAGACTTGAAGACCTAAACATGTACACTTTGGAGGAGAGGAGAGACAGAGGAGATATGATTCAGACCTTTAAATACTTAAAGGGATATAATGAACAAACAAACCTCTTCCAAAGATGGGGAAGCTGTAAAACTAGAGGGCACAACAGGAAGCTGCAAGGTGGTAAATTGAAAGGAAATGTCTGGAAATACTTTTTCACGGAAAGGGTGGTGGATGCCTGGAATGCCCTCCCGATGGAAGTGGTGGGGGCAAACATGGTGACGGAATTCAAAATGGCATGGGACAGACACAGTGGATCCCTTTACAGCAACAGGATAAAATCAAAATAAACTGAACCATCTAATTTCTCAACAAATAGGGGTGTCCTGCATGGAGTGGTGGGTTCACCCCTAAACAGGGACATGGGGAGGGGTGGCCTGCACGGAGCGGCAGGTGCACCTACTCTTGCCATCGTGCTGGGCAGACTAGATGGACCATGCTGGTCTTTATCTGCCATCATTTACTTTGTTACTATGTTACTATGTAATTCCCACACTGGTCTCTCAGTCTCATTTCTTTAGGGAGAATGATTATGTTCCCCATCTCGAACGTTCTAGGGAGCCATTCTCCCCTAAGAGCACCTGAGAAAATTCTAGCTAGTAAGTGGGCAACCTGCACCACAATAGCTTGATAATACTCTGCAGGAAGGCCGTCCGCTCCTGCCGCTTTCCCCCAAGGAAGGGCCTTTATTGCCTCCATCACCTCCACTGGTTGCACTACTCATCCCAAGGCCTGGGCCTCTTCCTCCGTTAACCTAGGCAGATTCATCCCCTCCAAATATCTAACTATGTGACCATCATCTCCCTCTCCCTCTGTACTATACAGCTTCTCCTAAAACTTCCTGAACTCCTCACAGATATCTGCATTCACATACACCTTGCCCCCTTCCACTTGGGCTATCTCTGCAACCGTTCTCTCCACCCTCCGCTTCCGCAGTCACCACGCCAACAGCCTCTCCGCTTTATTTCATCTCTTCATATAATTCCTCTTAGTAGCTCTCAACAGACTCTCCATCCTCTCAGTGTCCAGCACATTATACAGTGCCCTCACCCTCACAGTTCCCGAAACACCTTTCTCCCCCCTTTTAAACTATGTTCCGCTTGGAGATCACTAATCAACTTTGCTAACCTATCCTGTTCCTTCTGCCTTTCTCTCCTCCATCTTGCCCTCATTTGTATGATCATGCCTCTCATATATGCCTTCCCTGCATCCCACAGCACGTCCCCCCGCACCCCACCCACATCATTTGTAAGAAGAAACTACTTCCATGCAGCTCTCAACCCTCTACGAACCTCTTCATTCTGCAATAGGGAAGCACTAGCCCTCCAGACCTTGTGTGCATTGCCTCCCCCCCCCCCCCTCCCACCGGTGCCCACTTGCAAGTTACCATCCCATGATCAGATAGTGTAAGAGGATGTAACTGCATCTTACTCAGAACTCCCAGTTGTTTCCTTTGGCCCAGAATGTCATCAATCCCAGAATATGCTCCTGATCTGGAGGAAATACATGTATATCCTCTTTGTGAACCATTTTCCACCCGCCACAGGTCCACAGGGTCCCACTTTGTAACGCATCTCCTCAGTTCCCTCCCCTCCTTCCCGTGGAGCTTATTTGAGTAATTTGACCTATCCTCCCTTTCCAAAGTTCAATTGAGATACCCCAACCACCCAATCTCACCTGGCCGCCTTCACAAATCCTTGCATCGCCTGCCAATAAAAGGTGCTTTTGGGTCTATTCGGCACATAAATATTCAATACTGACACTAGCGTCTGATCAACCCTGCCAATTACCCAGACCACTCTCCCCTAGGCATCCCCCCACCTCTCCTAGAATGAAAGGAACCCTCTTATGAATAAGAATCACCACCCCTCTTTTTTTGTATTACATGCTGAGCAGTACATCTGAATATACCCTGTCATTTTCAATTTATCGTGCTCCTCTTTAGTTAGATGCATTTCCTGAAGAAGCGCAAAGTCAGCCCTTACTTTGGTCAAACACCCTAAAATTTGCTTCCTTTTAATGGGGCTGTGAATCCCCCGGACATTCCATGAGGCGAAAACATACCCCCCTAGGACTTCACTAGTCGCCATCTTTACCCTCATCCCTCTCTCTTACCAGCAGATCAACACCAGGCCACACCAAAAACATGTAACAACTTAAAACTGTTAATACTCCTCTCCTTCCCCCTCTTCTCCACCTCCATTGTTGATTTCCTCTGTTTCCACATTTTATCATTTCCCCTGCCATGGCTTCAAAAGCTCAGAACTTACATTTTCCTACAACTAAACATTATATGCATTTTAAACTTGCTATATTATAGCTGAGTGCCTTCTTCACTTTCGACACTGCCATTCTCCGCCGGTTGTGTCTGTCGCTGATCTTCATGCAGCACCTCCATCGTCCTGCTCACTGTCTGCCCCTAACAAGTCCCCCTCTCCTTGTCTCCCTCCAGCTTCTTTGTGCTCCGCTCTGTTCTGGGGGCCACTCTTGCATCTCTGCAACTCTCTCCTCCACATGGGAGCCGCTGCCTGTATTAGTGTCTCTGTCCGGTGCTCGCAGGCTTCTCCGGCCCTGTTTACTCTGCCTTAAATGCTTTTCAAGAGCCTCCACTCTTGGTTTGCAGCTTGTCGTGCTGTGAGGGCTTGTGTGCATCAGTGATGCTGAGAGCTAAACTATTGGTAGTTTAACTACTAACAGGGTCTCCCAAGATGGACAGGTCTCAGCTGAGGTGCCAGACCAAGACAAACCACCCATTTGGGCAGCAGCAGATTGGGATAGTGTTGACGGCAGAGGATCATATTTCTGTGACTACGGCACCAACACCAAACTTAAACTGTGCGGAAGAAAGGCCCGGCAATCTACTTCCTTATCTTGCCATGAAAACCCAATGGATAGTTACAACAAAACAAATTGTGCTATAGTGCTGGAAGATGAGAAGCCCAGGTCGGAAGGCACTCAACTAGCTACTGGGGAAGAGCTGAAGACATTTCAGAGTAAAGCCAGCATTTATGATGTTGTTGGATGAAAGCCCTCGGGACGTCTGACTGCTGATGTAGCTGTGCATGAAAAGAGAGTCAGAAGATGTAAAGATGTCTTACACATTGGAATATGGAACATACGAAGCATAAACCAAGGGAAGTTGGAGGTGGTCAAGAATGAAATGGAATGTGTACAACTTGATCTGTTGGGTGTCAGCGAACTGAAATGGACTGGCATCGGGCACTTTGCATCAGATGATCACATGGTCTACTATGCTGGAAATGAAAGAAAAAGAAGAAATGGTGTTGCATTTATAATAAAGAAGAAACTTGCAAGAACTGTAATGAAATACAATGCAGTCATCGAACGCTTAATCTCTATTCGTCTAGGAGGAATGCCTATCAACACAACTATAATTCAAGTATATGCCCCAACAACAGCTGCAGAAGAGAATGAAATTGAAGAGTTCTATGAACAAGTACAAGCTGAAATTGACAGAACATGCAAACAGGATATCCTGATAGTCATGGGTGACTGGAAGGCAAAAGTTGGCAACAAAGAAGAAGGCAAAGTAGTTGGAAAATATGGACTTGGCAACAGAAATGAAGCTGGAGAAAGACTGATAGAATTCTGCATGACCAACGATCTATTCATTTCAAACACCTTCTTCCATCAACACAAGCGGCGACTGTACACATGGACTTCACCCAATGGATTGTATAAAATCAAATTGACTACATCTGTGGAAGTCAACGATGGAAAAGTTCTATAACATCAACAAAGACAAAACCTGGAGCTGACTGTGGTACAGATCATCAACTACTAGTATGCAAACTCAAGCTAAAGTTGAAAAAGAGCAAACCACTCATGAATGCAGCAATATACCACTGGAATTTAAAGACTGCCAGCAAAATTGATTTGCTGCTTTAGATACAAATGACAGAGCTCCAGAAGAGTTATGGAATGACATTAAGAAGGTTGTGTTGGAAGAAAGCAAGAAGTCTCTACAAAAGGTGAAAAAGCAAAACCGGCCAAAATGGATGATGGAAGAAACTCTGAAAATTGCCCAGAAACGCAGAGAAGCTAAAGCCAGAGGAGAAAGAAAGACAATAACAGAACTCAACAGAGATTTCCAATGTGCAGCAAGACAGGACAAGGAAAAGTACTACAATGACGCATGCAAGTTAATAGAAGCAGAAACTATTAGAGGAAGAACAAGATTGACTTTCCTAAAGCTACGAGAGTTAAAGAAAAAGTTCCAGCCTCGAATTGGAATGTTACAAGATGCTCAAGGTTCTATGTTGAATGATGCTGAGAAGATCAAGAAAAAGTGGAAGGAATATACAGAGTTTTTATATGATAAAGATCAAGTGGACCAACAGTGGTTTCAACCTGTACCTTATGATCGGGAACCATTGGTGATGAAAGAAGAAGTTAAAGCAGCATTGAAAGCCTTATCAAAGAACAAAGCACCAGGCATTGATAGCATTCCCATAGAAGTATTACAGCAATCTGATGCAGCTGTTACCGTACTTACAAGGCTCTACCAAGAAATATGGAAGACAACATCATGGCCAACTAACTAGGAAAGATCTGTGTTTATACCAATACTAAAGAAAGGTGATCCAACTGATTGTGGAAATTACCGCACAACCGCTCTGATCCCACATGCCAGCAAGATTCTACTGAAGATTATTCAAAAGAGACTACAACTATACCTGGAACAAGAACTACCTGAAGTGCAAGCAGGGTTCAGGAAAGGACGAGGAACGAGAGACATCATTGCAGATGTGAGATGGATCCTTGAAAAGACTAAAGAATACCAAAAGGATATCTATTTGTGCTTTATCGACTGTAGCAAGGCTTTTGACTGTGTAAACCATGAGAAACTCTGGGTCACATTAAGAAGCATGGGTATACCAGAACACCTGATCGTACTCTTGCACAATCTGTACATTGATCAAGAAGCAACAGTTCAAACGGATCAAGGAGAAACAGAATGGTTTAAAATATGCAAAAGCGTAAGACAAGACTGCATACTCTCTCCCTACCTGTTTAATTTATATGAGGAACAAATCATCAGAGAAGCAGGATTGTATGAAGACAACAGAAGTGTGAAGATTGGTGGAAGACTCATCAACAACCTTCGCTATGCTGATGATACCACATTACTGGCTGAAAGTGAAGATGATCTGAAACATTTGCTTCTCACAATCAAAGAACATAGTCTCAAAATGGGCCTGCACCTTAATCTAAAGAAGACAAAGATCATGTCAACTGGCATAATCAACAGGTTCATTGTTGAAGGAGAAGAAATTAAAATTGTGAACAACTTTAACCTACTTGGATCAACTATCAATAAAGAAGCAACAAGCAGTCAAGAAATCAGACGACGCTTTACTCTTGGCAGAATGGCTATGAAAGACCTAGATAAGATTCTCAAGAACAGAGACGTCTCACTCCATACAAAGATTCGACTTGTTCAAGCCATGGTATGTTCAATAACATCATATGGATGTGAAAGCTGGACAGTGAAAATGATAGACAGGAAGAAAATTGATGCCTTTGAATTATGGTGCTGGTGGCAAATACTGTGTATACCATGGACTGCCCAAAGAACAAACCAGTCGGTTCTAGAGGAGATCAAACCTAAGCTTTCTTTAGAAGCTCAGATGACAAGACTTCGACTTTCATACTTTGGACACATCATGCGAAGAGAGAGATCATTAGAGAAAGACATCCATGCTTGGAAAGCTAGAAGGTCAACGCAAAAGAGGAAGGCCAGCAATGAGATGGATCGATACAATAACAGCAGCTACGAGTACCAGTCTATCAACAATGAGCTGCCTGACTCAAGACCGAACACAATTTAGGATAGCTATCCAGAGGGTCGCCATGAGTCGACTCCGACTTGACGGCATTTAACAACAACAACCACACTGTTAAAAAACCTCTTTCCACCCTTCTGCAGCAGAACAATGTGGGCTGGATACCATATAGCCATTTGTATTCCTTTTTGTGTCAGATTCTCCTTGAACCGGAGAAGATCTCTACGCCTCCGCATGGTTTCCGCTGCCAAGTCCAGGAATACAAACACGCTTCACGTCTTGTACATCACATGGCCCGTTCTCCTAGTCAGCCTAATAATGTGTTCTGTCCTGAAACCTCAGTAGTTTGACAATCAAAGCCTGAGGCCTGGCATTATTTTAAGGGTGAGGCCTAAGCTCTGATCACATCAAGCAGCCCATTACTCGATCATGAGCGGGGCATTCTCTGGCTAACCTGCCTGCTCCAATCAGGGCTGGGGGAGGAGACTTCCTACCGTTCATCAGCTGCCGCCATCAAGCGCGCCCGCGCCTAAGGGCCACACCAAAGGGCCCGTTGGCGTGGCCCTTAGGCACAGGACCTTAGCGGGACCTTTGCTTTCAACCTTGACTTTATCTTGAATTATGACATTGTCTTCCTGTCATGCTAGCTGGTTTCTCTCTGCTTAATAATAAGCTCCCAGTGCATTCCTTGTATTTCAAACAGCACAACTGAGGGGCATCCCGGGAAGCAGTGCTCAAGGAACCCTCTTACAAAAAGCTAGTGCATCTTGTCTTTCCTCTCCCTCTGGGATCCCGAAGATCCTCTCTATTTTCCATTTCTTCAGCTTTACTTTGCAGCCACCCCAATTGTTGCTGAAGGCAGGAAACTTCCTTCCCCATCCATGCCTGGGCATCCTCCGTGTTCCCGATCCTTGTCTCTGCCTCCTCCAACCACACCCCGACTGCCGCAAACTTTTCCTCAATCTTGTTAAACACTTTTTCTACAATTTCTGTTTTAGAGTCTCTGATTTCCTGTAATATGGTCAGAAGATCTGTCTCACCTCCATTCGCTTCTCCTGCACTGGCCGTCGAAAAGGACAGCGAGAACGGACCCTGTAGTCCCACTACCGCATTTCCTCCTGATTTAGATTTAGAGGCATAAACTCCACAATTGTCTTTGATGGCTTGATTTTCACTACTTTCGGCATCTCATCTCTCCCCATGGAGGAGGGTAGAATTCCTGTTATTTAATTATCCAACTTATTTTATTTTATTTATTTTAAAGGATTTATATACAGTTTGTCCTGAAATCAAAGCGGTTTACACTTCAAACAATCAAAAATAAGTGTCAGTAAGGGTAAGCATGCAGTGTTAACATGGAGTGGAAGTGATGATTTCTTGGTGTGCTATTTACAGGATGAGCTATGTACAAGTGGTTATATACAGGGAGGGTAGGGGGGGTACACTGGGGGTCAGGTGGGTTGGTAGGTAGCATACGACATAGGACTATAGTGTACAATGAAGAGAATAGTTTTGGGCTGCTTCCTGGAGTCCTTGAGATCCATAGTTGATCGTGGGTTGGTAGGTAGCATAGGATATAGGACTATACTGTTCAATAAAGCACATAATTTTGGGCTTCTTCCTGAAGTCCTTTAGGTCCATAGTTGATCGTTGGTCGTCCGTACAACTTATAGAGGGGTAAAATGACAGAGCCATGTCAGGCACATCCGCTCTCCTCGCCACTCATGCCGGAAGTCCGGGAAAGATTACTATATCTTTCTGCCACATTTTCCTGATCTCTGACTGCACTTCTTGATACTTCAAGATCATCTGCCTCTCAATACAATTCAGAGAATAATCACATGGAACAGAAACCTCTATTATCAATGTCATTTAGATATTATTGAAGACTACCAGTATGTCAGTTTATTCTCCCCAGTGTGAGTTCCATGATGCCTCACTAGTCTTCATTTTGTGCAGAAATAACTCCCACATTCTATACAACTAAAGGTCTCTTCCCATTGTGGGTTTTAGAGTGCCTCACTAGCTCTGAGTTCCAGTAGAAACATTTCCCACATTCAATACAACTAAATGGTTTCTCCTCTGTGTGGGTTCTATGATGCGTCACTAGATGTGTTTTCCTGAGGAAACATTTCCCACATTCAGTACAACTAAAAGGTTTCTCCCCACTGTGGGTTCTATGATGCCTCACTAGTTCTGTTTTTGTGTGAAAACATTTCCCACAATCAGTACAACTAAAAGGTTTCTCCCCTGTGTGAGTTCTATGATGCCTCACTAGATGTGTTTTCGCGAGGAAACATTTCCCACAATCAGTACAACTAAAAGGTTTCTCCCCAGTGTGGGTTCTATGATGCGTCACTAGATGTGTTTTCATGAGGAAACATTTCCCACAATCAGTACAACTAAAAGGTTTCTCCCCTGTGTGGGTTCTATGATGCGTCGCTAGATGTGTTTTCGTGAGGAAACATTTCCCACATTCAGTACAACTAAAAGGCTTCTCCCCCGTGTGGGTTCTGTGATGCCGCACTAGATGAGTTTTTGAGAGGAAACATTTCCCACAATCAGTACAACTAAATGGTTTCTCCCCCGTGTGGGTTCTATTATGCAGCACTAGTTGTGCTTTACTAGGGAAACATTTCCCACATTCAGTACAACTAAATGGTTTCTCCCCCGTGTGGGTTCTATGATGCAGCACTAGTTGTGCTTTTCTGGTGAAACATTTCCCACAATCAGTACAACTGAAAGGTTTCTCCCCTGTGTGGGTTCTATGATGCATCACTAGATGTGTTTTCCTGAAGAAACATTTCCGACATTCAGTACAACTAAAAGGCTTCTCCCCTGTGTGGATTCTGTGATGCCTCACTAGTTCTGTTTTTGTGTGAAAACATTTCCCACAATCAGTACAACTAAAAGGTTTCTCCCCTGTGTGGGTTCTATGATGCGTTACTAGATGTGTTTTCCTGAGGAAACATTTCCCACATTCAGTACAACTAAAATGTTTCCCCCCGGTGTGGTTTTTAAGATGCTCCACAAGTTGTGAGCTTCTGTGGAACAATTTCTCACATTCAGTGCATTGAAATCTTTCCTTACTCCTGTGGATTTTCTGGTGCATTGTTACGGATTTCTTAAGAGTGAAATTTCTTCCACATTCAGGACTATTATAAGATGTAGAAGGCCTCTCTGTTCGGGTAGTTCCCTCTGCTGTGTGTGTTTTCAGCTGGCTTATTATGCAATTGCTATGATTGAAACTGCTCTCACACTCAGTATGTGGAAAATGTCTCTCTTGTGTGTGAGAGTTTAGGTGGCTTGCTGGGTGCAGCTCGTGTGTGAAAGAGTTTCCCCATTCTTCTCTCTTCTCCTCTCTCTTCTTTTCCTGTGTGACCCCGTCACCTGCTGGACATAAAAAGAAGGCACTAATCATATGTTGGGATCACAGAGATATGTATTTCTGGGTTTCCTGATCCCAAAATCCCTGCTCTGGGATTATCCCAAATCTCTGACCAATCAGCTGTGATTAATATGACAGAGGGAGAAAAAAAGAAAGTTAATTTCTTACTTGATTTCATTTCATTTCATGATCTCTTGATGTCCCTCCTTTCATACAAAAGAGCAAAGCAATTTGCATTAAAATTAAATAATTACAAATTACTGGTCAGTATTCAAGACACCTTCTATATGTAAACAAAAAACATGACATCAGATAAAGACCATACGGCCTCTCCCTTCTGCCCTTCCAAACCATCTTTGACTCTGCTCTCTCTTTCTCTGCAGTATCCAAAAGATAGCTAAAATCTGTCGCTTCTTTCTCTATGTAATCACACAACGTACAGTGGGTCTAAAGTGTTTCTGAATGGATATATTCTATAACTAAATCTAAATAACTTCTCATTCAACCTGTAAAACAGAGTTAGAATATCTGAAAAGATTCTCCAGCTGATCTCAGATCAATACATGCACCACTCTTACGTTTCAAAGAAACTTCAACGGTGTGCCGATTTCACATCAAGGATCTGCTGAGTTTTATAAATTATTTCATCAAATGCAATTGCCAGTAGTTTCTAATTAATGATGTGACTGGGCTTCCAGCTTTCTAGCTTAAATGTCGTAAATTTTAAAAATACTTAGCTTGATGATCAAAATATAGTCCAGCACATACAAAGATTGTTGCTACTTGGCTATTGTTCAAATCCCAACGCTAATAATTTTGGCGCCTTGCGTTTCTCATTGAAGCGGTTCGTCAGGGGAAATAAGGATCTCATGAACATCTGAAAAGATAGGAGAACTTAGGTGACATAACTCTTTTGTCAACTTATTTATTCTAAAGCACAATTATCAAAAACTCATAAAAATGACCTTTCAAGATAAAATAAAACCAATAAGGAAACGTGTGGTACCTCATGATGAATGCTGCCCACGTTTCACTGAAAAGATCTTCTTGTCTTCACTGAAAGATCATCTGGAAAGACGCCGCGCATGCAGAGAAACTGTTTCCCCCAGCTGCTTTAAAGGGACTCTGACGTCACAGAAACTCGAGAATCACCAGCTTGGATTGATTGACTACATTTAATTCAGAGGCAAACAGACCAATCGATTTCTGAATTTAAACCCCCGGGATGTACTGTAGCTAGAGAGTAGATCCACCACTGCTCTCTATATAATAATCTTTGATCCCGGGTTTTACCAGAAACTGGAGACAATATCTGTTCAATACACCAACAGCGGAGGTCTTCAAATTTATGATCATTTGTGAGACAGTGTTGGACCAACGGAGCTTCTAATCTTCAACACCGTAATCGACTTTGATGTTCTTTAATACGTATCCGAAATTCACGTATAGTTTTGCCTATATAAAGAAGGCCGCAAGGGCAGCTAATGGCATAGACAACAAAAGTGGAATCGCATGTTGTAGAAGATCGTAAATGATACAGAGAATCATTATAGATAAAATCTGACTGTTCCAAGGTGATATCACAAATTGAACAGTGTCCACATTTTCGATGTCCTGTTGGTTCCAAGTCGGTTGTGTTAAATTGTGCAGATCGTAATTTCGTGGGACTTAAATATTCCTTCAAGTTCTTGCCACGCGTCCAAACACAACGCACTTTCTTATGTGTTAGTCCCGGTACGACCCGTAAAATCTCACTATGTTTTGTAATGATCCTTTGAATTTGAGCACTGAATGGAGAATAAGATGTAATCAAATTAATGTGAGCATCATTTTCTTGTAAAGCTCTCCGATTTCGTGGTGTAAGTAAAGGTTCTCTATAATTATATAGGGCTCGACGGTAAGCCTTATCTATTAACTTCCGTGGATATCCTCGTTCCAAAAAATCAGCAATAAGGCCCTTAGAGAGAACTTTAAAATCCTGGATATCAGTACAGTTTCGGCGATATCGAAGAAACTGTGAAAATGGTAAGCTTTTCTTCAAACGTGGAGGATGTGCACTGTCAAAGTGCAGAAAGGTATTGCGATCCATTTCATTTTTATATACTGTTGTGCCCCAGCTGGCAGTATCTCTTGTGATTCGTATATCTAAATAAGTGATTGTGTGGCGGTGAAACTCACATGTGAAATTAATGTGAGTGTCACAACCATTCAACCAAAAAATGAAAGATTGTAGAGCTGACTCCGTTCCTTGCCATAATAAAAAAACATCGTCAATGAAACGATACCAGGCTTTTATGTGTGGTTGATATGGAGAAGATGTTAACCATTTGCCTTCGAAAACACCCATATAGAGATTGGCGACTGATGGGGCGCAAGTCGCGCCCATTGCAACCCCCATTAGCTGATGATAAATGTCACCTTCAAAAATGAAAAAATTCTTATACAGTGCCAATTCTGTCAGTTGTTGTAAAAACACTAAAAGCTCTTGAGATAAATCTCCTCTATTAACAAGAGCTTGATGCACTATCTCACATGCTGCTGTCTGAGGTATGCTGGTGTACGGAGATTGTACATCCAGCGTCACCAACAGGATGTCAGGTGAAGATGCCCAATCTGCCAAGGTCTCCAAAAGATTCAAAAAATGCATAGTATCACGAAGATATGAAGGGATGTCAACTAATAATGGCCGTAAAAACGAATCCAAATAAACTGATAACGGTTCTAATAAACTTCCTTTGGTTGAAACGATTGGACGGCCTGGGGGATTTGCTGCATTTTTGTGGATCTTAGGAACTGTATAAAAACGCGCCAATTGTGGTGTAGGAACATTTAAAAAATTATATTCTTTTTTAGAAATTAATTTATTTTTAAATGCTCGCATTGTAATATCTCCTATCAACTGTTGAAGTTCTGTACTTGGATCAACCGACAATTTTTTATAGGTGATCCCATCATTCAACTGATTTCGAGCTTCCGTAATATAAGCATTTCTTGTTAATACAACGATCGCTCCTCCTTTGTCCGCTCGACGGATCACAAGGTCCGTGTTATTCTGAAGTTCCCGCAAAGTATTATATTGATTCTTAGATAAACCGCGATGGTACTGATTATACCACTGGATACATTTATCCATGGATGAATGTGAATCGTAAGTTAAAGCATAAGAAGAAATCAGTATCTTTTGATGACACCACCGATAAAGGTAGCAGTTCAGATGCAAGTAAGACATCCAAAGAAGATTTTTTAGACGGGGACAAAAAGGGCCAAACCAAGAAGAAAGAAGTGGGAGAAACAGCTACACGTGGTCGAGGGAAGCAGAAGACCCAACGAAAATGACATCTCAACAATTAGTGATTAATACCACTTCTACACCCCTATCACCTGATATTGAAAGTTTATTAAATAGAGGTTTATCTTTTGTACCCATCACTCGTTTTGATTTTTTTCAATTTCACATTGATTTAGAGGGTTTAATTCGTAAATGTCATTGAAAAATTTTTTTTGCAACTACTGCCGAGAGGCAAGTTTTAACATCATCATCGATAGATGCAACTTCGCAATTGCAAGAAACCACGATTACTAAACGAATTAAACTATCTCTACCTTCACGATGGACTCCACCTACACCCCTTCATCCGGCGATAGCAATTTTTCGGGATTTGGTGTTGCAAGATTTAGCTACTTTAGCAACTACTCATACTCATAGCAATACCCGTTTATCTAAGAATCAATATAATACTTTGCGGGAACTTCAGAATAACACGGACCTTGTGATCCGTCGAGCGGACAAAGGAGGAGCGATCGTTGTATTAACAAGAAATGCTTATATTACGGAAGCTCGAAATCAGTTGAATGATGGGATCACCTATAAAAAATTGTCGGTTGATCCAAGTACAGAACTTCAACAGTTGATAGGAGATATTACAATGCGAGCATTTAAAAATAAATTAATTTCTGAAAAAGAATATAATTTTTTAAATGTTCCTACACCACAATTGGCGCGTTTTTATACAGTTCCTAAGATCCACAAAAATGCAGCAAATCCCCCAGGCCGTCCAATCGTTTCAACCAAAGGAAGTTTATTAGAACCGTTATCAGTTTATTTGGATTCGTTTTTACGGCAATTATTAGTTGACATCCCTTCATATCTTCGTGATACTATGCATTTTTTGAATCTTTTGGAGACCTTGGCAGATTGGGCATCTTCACCTGACATCCTGTTGGTGACGCTGGATGTACAATCTCCGTACACCAGCATACCTCAGACAGCAGCATGTGAGATAGTGCATCAAGCTCTTGTTAATAGAGGAGATTTATCTCAAGAGCTTTTAGTGTTTTTACAACAACTGACAGAATTGGCACTGTATAAGAATTTTTTCATTTTTGAAGGTGACATTTATCATCAGCTAATGGGGGTTGCAATGGGCGCGACTTGCACCCCATCAGTCGCCAATCTCTATATGGGTGTTTTCGAAGGCAAATGGTTAACATCTTCTCCATATCAACCACACTTAAAAGCCTGGTATCGTTTCATTGACGATGTTTTTTTTATTATGGCAAGGAACGGAGTCAGCTCTACAATCTTTCATTTTTTGGTTGAATGGTTGTGACACTCACATTAATTTCACATGTGAGTTTCACCGCCACACAATCACTTATTTAGATATACGAATCACAAGAGATACTGCCAGCTGGGGCACAACAGTATATAAAAAAGAAATGGATCGCAATACCTTTCTGCACTTTGACAGTGCACATCCTCCACGTTTGAAGAAAAGCTTACCATTTTCACAGTTTCTTCTTCGATATCGCCGAAACTGTACTGATATCCAGGATTTTAAAGTTCTCTCTAAGGGCCTTATTGCTGATTTTTTGGAACGAGGATATCCACGGAAGTTAATAGATCAGGCTTACCGTCAAGCCCTATATAATCATAGAGAACTTTTACTTACACCACGAAATCAGAGAGCTTTACAAGAAAATGATGCTCACATTAATTTGATTACATCTTATTCTCCATTCAGTGCTCAAATTCAAAGGATCATTACAAAACATAGTGAGATTTTACGGGTCGTACCGGGACTAACACATAAGAAAGTGCGTTGTGTTTGGACGCGTGGCAAGAACTTGAAGGAATATTTAAGTCCCACGAAATTACGATCTGCACAATTTAACACAACCGACTTGGAACCAACAGGACATCGAAAATGTGGACACTGTTCAATTTGTGATATCACCTTGGAACAGTCAGATTTTATCTATAATGATTCTCTGTATCATTTACGATCTTCTACAACATGCGATTCCACTTTTGTTGTCTATGCCATTAGCTGCCCTTGCGGCCTTCTTTATATAGGCAAAACTATACGTGAATTTCGGATACGTATTAAAGAACATCAAAGTCGATTACGGTGTAGAAGATTAGAAGCTCCGTTGGTCCAACACTGTCTCACAAATGATCATAAATTTGAAGACCTCCGCTGTTGGTGTATTGAACAGATATTGTCTCCAGTTTCTGGTAAAACCCGGGATCAAAGATTATTATATAGAGAGCAGTGGTGGATCTACTCTCTAGCTACAGTACATCCCGGGGGTTTAAATTCAGAAATCGATTGGTCTGTTTGCCTCTGAATTAAATGTAGTCAATCAATCCAAGCTGGTGATTCTCGAGTTTCTGTGACGTCAGAGTCCCTTTAAAGCAGCTGGGGGAAACAGTTTCTCTGCATGCGCGGCGTCTTTCCAGATGATCTTTCAGTGAAGACAAGAAGATCTTTTCAGTGAAACGTGGGCAGCATTCATCATGAGGTACCACACGTTTCCTTATTGGTTTTATTTTATCTTGAAAGGTCATTTTTATGAGTTTTTGATAATTGTGCTTTAGAATAAATAAGTTGACAAAAGAGTTATGTCACCTAAGTTCTATCTTTTCAGATGTTCATGAGATCCTTATTTCCCCTGACGAACCGCCTCAATGAGAAACGCAAGGCGCCAAAATTATTAGCGTTGGGATTTGAACAATAGCCAAGTAGCAACAATCTTTGTATGTGCTGGACTATATTTTGATCATCAAGCTAAGTATTTTTAAAATTTACGACATTTAAGCTAGAAAGCTGGAAGCCCAGTCACATCATTAATTAGAAACTACTGGCAATTGCATTTGATGAAATAATTTATAAAACTCAGCAGATCCTTGATGTGAAATCGGCACACCGTTGAAGTTTCTTTGAAACGTAAGAGTGGTGCACGTATTGATCTGAGATCAGCTGGAGAATCTTTTCAGATATTCTAACTCCGCTTCTTTCTCTATAACAACATCAGAAACATCTGTCCCTTCCTTTCTACACAAACTACTGAGACCCTCATCTACTACTACTGAACATTTATATAGCACTACAAGACATCCGCAGCGCTGCACAGACACATGTAAAAGACAGTCCCTGCTCGACAGAGCTTAAAATCTAGTCAAAACAGATAACACAGTAGCTGTAGACATGGGATACAGCTAGGGGGAATAGTAAGGAAACACAAAGGAGATCAGGTGACTCAAACTACAAAAGCAGCAGTGAAGAGCTGAGTTTTGAGCCTCAATTTGAGAGGGGCCAGTGAAGGCGTCAGACATACAGACTTAGATAGTTTATTCCAGGCATAAGGCGTAGCAAGGCAAAAGGAGCAGTCTGGAGTTAGCAATTGAAGAGAAGGGCATAGATAGAAGAGGATTTATTATTATTTTTTTTTATTTACATTTCTTTTATACCATGCTATTCAACATCAGTGCAGTTTACATGAAACTGAAAATACACACAGAACATCAAGCTGTTCTGTGTTTACAGAGAACAGGAATGGAAACTTGGATAACATGGGGGTAACTATTGAAAGAAGTGCAGAATTTCCCAAGGAGGGGTGTAGGGAAAGAAAAAGAGAGGAGAGGTAGTGAGGAGCTGTAGAGTGAATGCACTTATATGTCAGAAGGAGTAGTAGTTTGGCAATGAAGTGACTTGAGAAGAGAGGGGTAATATGAGCATGACGAGGCTGGCGGAAGATTAGCTGTGCAGCAGAGTGTTGAAGAGATGAAAAGTGTTTTATTATCCTCAGAGACTGAGAAGAGAGGTAGGGGAGACAAGGATTAAAGAGAAAATATGAAGCTCAGTTTTGGCCATGTCCAATTTCAAGTGAGACATCCAAGCAGCAATGTCAGAAAGGCAGGCAGAGATCCGGGCCTGGATTGCTGTAGAGTTTTCAGGTGTAGAGAGGTAGATCTGAGAGTCATCAGCATAAAGATGTTACCGAAACCATGGGAGGAGAAGAGTGCACCAAGGGACTGGGTATAGAAAGAGAAGAGGAGTCTACCCAAGACAGATCCTTGGGGTACAGCAAGTGACAGTGGGATAGCAGCAGAGGAGAATCCATCAGAACAAACACTGAAAGAGTGATAGGAGAGATAGGATGAGAACCGGGACAGTACAGAGCCCTTAAAACCAAGCGCGGACAGGGTATCGAGGAGTAGCAGTAGTAATACTTTGGAGGAAAGATGGGAGAGAGGAGATATGACAGAGATGTTTAAATATCTCCGTGGCATAAATGCTCAGGAGGAGAGCATATTTCGATTGAAATCAAGCTCTGCAATGAGGGGACAATTTTATTTATTTATTTAACACATTTTTTATACCACCTTCTTGTACATTCAAAGTGATTTACATTAAAACAAATATTACAGAGAACTCAATGTGTAAACTTAGGCAGGGGTGACATGTAGGGTTTGCACAGACGCAAAGCATATATATTGCAACATATGTACAAGGGTTAGATATTGTTTTAGGCATGTGAGATGAGGGGGAAGAATTAGGTATTGTCTCTGACGTGACTGGTGAAAAGGAAGGTTCTGAGATGTTTTCTGAAGTCCTTTAAGTCCTTGGTTGTCCTGATCTTCTCTAGGAGAGAATTCCAGATGGCGGGTGCTGCTAATGAAAGAGCCCTCTTCATTGGTGTAAGAACTAAGAGTTGAAATGGTGCCTCTGGTGCTGTCTCTTAGGTTTGCTGTATAATTTTGTGCATATCAGTACCTGTACAATTCCAGCTGGTAAGTTGTTTCTTATCTTGAAGATAGTCAAGGCAAACTGGTTGTAAGTAGATGTTGAAGAGGACAGAGGCAGAGAAGATCCTTGCAGGACTCCCTGTGTTGTGTTGAACAGAGTGGAGGTGTTTGAACCAACTTTGACCTTTTGTTGTCTGTCGCTAAGGTAGGATTGGAACCAGTTGTGCTGTGAAGTCCAATGTTAGTTAGTCGGTTTAAGAGGATGCTGTGTGATACCGTTTCGAAGGTCTTGGAGATGTCAACAAAGACAAGTAGGAATCCGTTTTTTATGTTGTTAATTCCTCTTAGGTGTACTGTATGTTGAACAGATGTATGAGGAGGGTCTCAACACTATGGTTAGGATGAAATTCATATTGGTGTGGAGCCAGAGGAGCATACAGGTCAATGTGGTCTTGCAGTTGTCTCTCCTCCACCTTTTCAATTATTTTGGATAGAAAGGGCAGGCTGGAAAGAGGGCGGAAAGTTGCAGGATCAGAGCTGTTGTTGAGTTGGTTTTTTTGGATGAGTCAGATGTTAACTAGTTTGAGAGCAGGGGGCATGTATTCTTGAGATAGGGATGAGTTTATGGTGTTCTGGATACAGTTAACAACTTTGTCCTTGACTGATTTGATCCACATGACCGGGCAGGGGTCAGTTCAGTACCATTGTGTTTGACATTGGGTTCTGCAGTTGAAGTTTTGGAGGTGTTTGGCAGTGAAGTTCTTAAGGGTGGTTTGTTCTTCTTGATGAGGAAATCTGCAAAGATTAGGGGATGGATAGTGCCTTTTTTGTGAGATGGATCCTTCATGAGGGTGCGGACAATTTCAAATAGCTTTCGAGGCTTGTTGCTGGCTTTTAAGATAAGGTTGGTGTGGTATTCTCATTTGTGCTCGTTGATCAGATCATTGTAGTTTCTTTGCATTTTCTCGTATTGAAGAAGGGCAGCTTATGACCAGTTATATCCTTTAAATCTTCTTTCAGAGTGGGGTATTCTCTGTGATTTTCCTTGTTGGGGGAGGTGAATCTTGAAGTGTATAGCATGGTGATCTGACCAGGGTATTGGTATGGCAAGAGGGGTCATTATGCTGTGCTTTGAGCGAAGATTCTTTGGGACAAAGATGAGGTCCAGAGTAGAGCCTGAACGGTGAGAGGGACTCTTGAGGATTTGGCAGAAGTTAAGTAATTCCATTGCCTTGTGAAAGTAGCTTCTTCTCAGCTAGGTGCAAAGCTCAGGTTTAGGTCACCTAGTAGTATAAGCGACTTATGAGGAGAGCTGGCCAAACATATGGCTTCGAGGATGTTGGATGTCTCATCAGCGGGAGTGTTTGGGGCTCTGTTAGATGTCTGTTTTCTAACATGATTAAGTCACAGTGTTTGTGGCTTACAGATCAGGATATTTTAAATTTAAATGTAAGGTCTGTTCACACCTCTCTTGTGGGTGTGCGGGGAGTTGAAGGCAGTATGGGATCATGGAGTGATCTGAGATAGAATGACCTTGTCAGGGCTTTATAGCCAGGATTCGGAGATGCAGAGGATGTCAGTTTGGGTGATACTGAATATAGTCTATGATGGTGTTTGTCTTGTTTCTGATGGACCTAGCATTGATTAGCCCAATGTTAATTGGAGTGATTAGTGTGTGTAGGGTGTGGTAGCCAGTTGTGTGAATGTTGGTTTCAATTCTTATTAACACAGGGGTTCGTCTGTTGGCATGCTTATGGGGATTCATCCATATGTGTGGATGGCAAGGTCTGTGTACTAGGGGAGGTTGTAGGGCTGTTGTGGGTATGTTTATGGTATAGGTAGCTGTTGGCGAGTGGCAGAGTAGATTCCAGATGAGAAGAAGGGCATACAATACTAGGTTGGCTGGCAACATTGGATTCCCTGGCATTATAGCAGTTTTATGCTTTTTGGTAGAATCATAGGAGGGTAGGGGTGGGGCTCTTTCAGCAGTGAGTTTCATTTCTGATGAGTGGTACTTACAGTTTGTTGTTTTCTTGATGAAAGTGTGACTTGATACAATCCGATGTGTCTAGGAGATGTGTGGGGCGAGGGTTGTCTGCTTGTGATAGGGGTGAGGTCAGCAGTGAGGTCTTTGAGGTTGTTGAGGTTTTTCGAGGTTGTTGGGCTTAGTGTTGGCAGCTTTTTGTTTGGGTTGAGATGAGTTTTGCATACCTGCCTGCGTTCCCCGCCTAAGGGCCATGCCAAAGGGCCCTTTGCCGTGGGCCCACCAGGTGCGGGCGCGGCTGATGGCACTTCTTTTTTTAAGTAGCTGTGATGGGCCCTGATTGGCCTAGAGATAGACAGCGGGAAGGGTTTCAGCCTCCTGCTCTCTTTCCTGATGCCGATCGGGGCTCTGGGTCCGAGGGTGCAGTCCTGCAGCACCTGATGGATGAGGGTGAAAGGGGATAGACTCAGAAGTAATATGCGGAAATATTTCTTTACGGAAAGAGTGGAAGATACATAGAATAAATTCACAGTGGACGTAGTAGAGATGAGGACAGTATCTGAATTCCAGAAAGCAGGGGACACAAACAGATGTGCTGCTGAGAAAAATATACATGAGCATAACAGGAGGCAATGTAGAGTGAAACTGACTGAAGATATGATGGACTATTTTATTTTTTAAGTAATGTACTAGGATATTCCTCAAGGGATGAAGTTATAGGAACCATCTAAATATGTATGTGGTAAGGTAGGACGTGTCCTGTGGAATCCTTGAATCCAGCACCCTGGGTTCACCAGACTCATACCCCATTCCGCTTTGCAGGATCTCTATCTAGAGTTGAATTATATAATGATGATTTATTAAATACTGCTTATTGTACCTGGTGGGTACAGCGTGTTAATATGTCTGGAAATTGCTATGTAAGCACATTTTCTGGACATGTCCTATCTCTGGAACCTGGAAGAATGGTAGATACAGTATAATAGATCAGCCCCACCGTCTGCTAGACATGTAGATACAGTCGTACAGTCCTTACCCAGGGAGATCAGAGTCTCATAATTCTCCTTCATCACCTCCCTGTAAAGCTCCTTCTGCCCTTCATCTAAATACTCCCACTCCTCCTGGGAGAAAGAGACAGCGATGTCCTCAAATGTCACCTGCATCTGAAACACAAACCAGAAACACACTCAGGGACACGTGGAGTTGCTTAGAGTACATTAAATGTTGGCTGGCTTTATTCTTCTCCCCTAGAAATCCAAGGGAGCTCTGCATTTAAAACTTGTAGCAACAGTCCCTGAAGCTATTACTGGTCTCTAGAGCACCGGGGGTGGAAGCATATTGAGTGGATCTCTCTGGCTACGTTTTTATTCTTTTTCTTTTGCATGCTTTGAATAGTTTTAGCTGTCTGTACCTCGTCGGTCATTTGGAATTATTGTAATTGCCCTTCTTTACTTATTGCCTGTGTTTAACATAGTGACATAGTAAATGATAGCAGATAAAGACCAGTATGGTTCATCTAGTCTGCCCAGCAAGGCAGCAAGAGTCGGTGCACCTGCCGCTCCATGCAGATCATTTCTCCCCATGCCTTTGTTTAGGGGTGTACCAACCGCTCTGTGTAAGTCACCCTATTTGTTGAGATATAAGAGATAGTTATGTTTATTTAATTTTTTTTAGCAAAGAGTTCAAATCTTTAACCTGTTCTAGAAAAGTAGCTTTAAAAGAATATGTTTGGCCTGTATTGCAGAGGCAAGTTTGTGCTTTGGGAAGTAACAGCTGCCCTGCAGGGTCTCTGGCTTAGGAAGTCAAACTCGTAGCTTACTGCCACTTATTTCTCTCCATCCTTCCCCTCATCCACCCACCCCAGGGCTGGATGTTCTTAGTTACCCCAAGACACACAGTCGCTTTTCATAACTTTAGTGGAAAGCACTTCTCTATTGCTTTTCATTTGACAACTGCCCCATATTTGACACACTAATCAAAGTTATTTTTAATCAGTACAACAGCTGTGGTGCTTTAATCCTCAGGAAAACAATTTGGAGCCTTTGAGATTGTCCTATCCATCTGAAGCTATCTGCTATTGAAAAATAATTGATTCAATTGAGGAAAGACTTAGCTGCAATAAAACAAACCTCCACCATGGTACAGCTTGCAAACAATTCATGCAACTCCCTCAGAAAATCCAGGAAAGCAAAAATAAATGGATGACAGTGGTTCTGGCTGATTATGATGCATTACACAGAGACACCAATTCCACCTCAAGATACCCTTGCAGAATACCTTCTCTGCCTTGGTAGATAAGGATTCTCCATTAATGGAAACTGAGGTGGCCTTAGACAAGAAAGTCAACATCAGTTTACAGACATCTAAACCATATAGACAAAGAGAGGGGCTTAGCTCAATGATCATCTCTATCAGCCCTTTTATTTAAAATTTATCTCCAGCCAATCTGTAGTATCTTCTATAAGTTTAAAGTGGAGTATCACATCTATGCAGATGATATAGCATTATATCTCTCATTTGAAATTGCAAGCCCCAACACCTCCATCTGATCATTTATTTATTTAATTGAACTTATATACCGCCTTTCAAGAATCAAAGCAGTTTACAGTAAAACTTGAAAATAAGAGAAAATACAATTAACAAATAATAAATTAAAATTAAATAGAATAAGTCGAAACAAATGTTAAAAAGTTCTACAAACTAATACATGACAAGTAATACAACTCTCTAAATTAAATTTATTATATTTAAGAAATTAAATTGCCAAAATAGTCCTTAAATAGAAATGTTCTTAAAAGTTTTCGTAAGCACTTTGGATCATCTGAAGATCTAATTAGAAGAGGAAGTGAATTCCATAAAGAGGGGGCAAAAAGAGTAAAAGCTTCTTTGAAGTAGATACACTGCAAGATTTAGATTCAGAGGGAGTAAGCAGCAGATTCTTAGAGATACTTCTCCGTGTTCTATTATCAGGAATAATTTGGATAACTTCTTTCAGGCAAGAGGAGGATTCTGAATGAAATGCAAGGCCGCGGGGCAGGGTCCCGGCGACCGATGGTAACCGGGTGCGCGGCCGGTGCGGGGGCCCTGCCCGCGGACGTCATCGGCTGGGGGTGGGAGCGCGATGACGTGGAGGGCGCCGATGCCACTGATTGGCTCCAGCCGCGCGCGGGAGCGCGGTGGAGTCTGGGAGGCGGGAGGTGCGTGGCCTGGGTGGGGAGGAGCCAGGAGTTGGCAACGGTCGCTGAAGCTCTTGCTCCTCCCCGGGGACGAGGCCGGCTTGAGGCCGGCTTCGCAGTTTTCAGCTCGGCTGAGTTGTGGTACAGGATCGGGCGGCTCAGCGTGGGCGCCGGCGGGCTACGGGAGCGGACGTGCCAGGCGCAGCAGGGCACAGGTGAGCGGTGACTAGAGCCAGTGAGCCAGGAGAGTCAATTCGACGGCGCGTGGGTGACCGAGCGCGTGGCGCTGTGGGCGAGGGCCGTCGGAGTGCCATCGGTGCGGCGTAATTGTTAGGCCCCACGAGCGACGGCGTGCCCTACAGGGGAGGCAAGTAGCTAATGTGGCATTAGCACTTTAATATTAGCGCTCTGAATATGCTCCTAATTATTTAAAAAAATAAAAAAAAAACCCAATACAAAAGCACTTAATTACTGCGATTTAACTGTGTGGGTCCGCAAGTGGAGGGTTGTTGGGGAAGGTAGGGGCTGCGTTCCAGGTTGCTTTGGCGGATGATTCAAATGGGGGCTTGGGGCGGTAAGGGTCAGTTACTGTGGTATTGCTGTTTGCATGGTTGTGCCGTAACCGGGGTTCTATTAAGAGATATATATATATAATAATAAAAAAAAAAAAACCCAAACCACACACCCATCACACCGGGGGTTTGGGACGAGTTCCAGGAGTTCAGGTTCCTACCCCTTTATTACGAAGGGCCCCTGATAGCGATGTTGGACCCAGTTCAGGCCTTGTGGCGCCTGGGTTTTGCGGAAAAGCTGCCGGGTATGTGTGGCTGCCGGGTATGTGTGGCTGCGGGTGGTAGGATGCTGGGCGGGATGGACCTTGGTCTGACCCAGTAGGGCATATCTGCTGTTCTAAGGTAGGGCGGAGGTACCCGGATGGGCGCTTGGGGGTGGAGTTAAGGGTTGACGGCGGGAGCCGGTGGGGGGGGCTGTTCTTGGTTGGGGGCATCAGCAGAAGGGGGGGGGATAGCCCGGAGCCGGGCATATCTTCTGTTCTAAGGTAGGGCAGGGGATCTGGATGGGCGCTTTGGCGTGGCGTCCGGGGTTGATGGAGGGAACTGGTGGGGGGGCTGTTCTCGGTGGGGGGCATGAGCAAAAAGGGGGGAGGATAGCTCGAGCGGGTCGGGTAGACCGGCTGAGAGGGCTCGAGGGGTGTGGCTACGGGCGCATGGTGCGGGCTCGTGGGTGGCGGTCCTGGGGTTGGGTGAAGGGGGGCTGCTCTTGGGCTGCGGGGGGGGCTCGGGGACGATGGGACTGTGGGCCTTCGGTTACAGGGAGGCGCTGGGGGGTGGGGGTTCGTCTGTGCGGGCTTCTTGTTGGGGGGCTGGTAGTGGTCGGTGAGACTCTTCACCAGTTGGGGGGGCCATGACGTCGGGAGAGTGGCTTTGAGGTGGGGGCCTCGGTTCTTGCGAGGGGAGTAGTAGTCTCGTAGTGGAGATAAGGTAATTCAGGCCAGAGGGTTGGGGGTTTAGTTCCCACTGGGGGGCGGCGGCCTGGGGGCCGGTGAGACTGGGATTTCCTGTCCCACGGCTGCTCCTGGTGGTCTTGGGCAGGTCTCTTAACCCTCCATTGCCCTTTTTTCCCTGTACGGGGTGGGGTGGGTGTCTAAAATCCCCATGTGTTCCATGCCCCCCCCCCCCACTTGGGTTGTGGCCGCTTTGGTGGTGAGGCGGTATATACATCCCGGTAATAAATGACATAAATACATGGGGGGGGCGGACTGGTTGCGGGCTGGGCTCCTTCGGGTTTCGGTGGTCTCCCCATCTTGGGTTTTCTTTGCTTTGTCTCCGCAGGTGTCGATATGAACGCTGCCACGGGGGCGGTGGCCAACGGCATGCTGTGAAGTGCAGGTGGCCGACTGCGAGCGGTAAGCATGAGGCGGCTGCATTGGCCGTACGAGGATGATGGACGCTTGCGGCCTTTGCCATCGATGGCCAGGTGGCCGAGACAGGGGCTGCAGGTGAGTTGCAGGCAGACCGGGGGGGTGGTGGTGGGCGTCGGGGATCGCGGGGTGGAGCCGGGTTATACGCGCGGAGGAATTGGGGTTGTAAGTCGGGGTGGCTCCCCTGTGTGCGGTCATTCCCCGCGGCGTGCGCCACCTATTCGCACGGGAGGTCCCCTTCCCAGTTCGTTCTGGGGCTTACGGAGGTGGCTTCGACAGGATCAGAGTCTCGGGGAGGAGGTATTTAGGGGGCGGGGGGGGGGGTTCCCGGATGGTTTTGGAGACCGGTATATGGCCGTCGTGGGAGCGGCACAGCTACGAGGTCCTTGAGTTCTGACTTTCCGCGTTGGGTTGGGTATGCATGGGAGGTCTTCCGTCTAAGCAAAAAAAAAAAAAAACTAAAATGAACCCGATAATGACCCAACGACGAATCGCGGAAGTTGGCGTTTCCTGAATGGTCAGTGAGGTGGGGCATGCCAGTAATGCTCACATCCCGTGGGGCAGGCCGCGGTCGTGCTGTTTGGGGATTGGTCGGTTCTGTTGGTTGCCCGGGTGGGGCGCGGCTGGCATGGGGGTTGCGGAATCAGTTTGCCTTGAGGTCCATGTCATGGGCTCTGCGGCACGGGGCTGTTTTGTGCGGATGAGCATGGCGATAGACTGTTCAGCTTCGGTGGCGTCCTTGAAGTTGGCGTACTTACGGGTTAGCTTTGGGAGCTGCGGGTCGGTGAGGCAATTGACTTGCAGCACGACCTGAGTACGATCGGCCTATTACGCTACGGGCCTTATGAGATGGGCTGCGGCAGGACCCATGGTTGTGCTGAAGAGGGCTTGGGGGGGGGGTTCTGGCGGGTTTGGAGGGTCCGGGCCAAGCATCTCCTTGCGCGGCTTAAGCGGAAATTCGCTTCGGGGGTGGCGTTTTCCTAGGGGAGTAGGAGTCGAGCAGTGAATGGGTGCTGGGGTGCAGTACCATCAGGGGGGTGTTCGGAGCTATTTAATTGTGTGATACGGCAGAGGACCCGGTGTTGAGGATTACCTCTTAGGCCGGGAGCTTACGTTCACGGAGCTGGGGATTGTCTCCCTTTGGAGGAAGGTCGTGATGGCAGGGGCCGGTAGCGACTGGGGCGGGCTTCTCCGTAATTAGCGTTAACGATCTTCCCGGCCCCTGCTGGCGGGGCTGCCGAGGAAGTGGGCGGTGTCAACATCAGGAGAGCGGAGACTGCACCGAGGTCTGTCGGATTCATGGGCAGGCATGTGGATTTGGGGGTCGGTGATGTCTGGGGGAGAATTTCAAGGGCATGATGGCTATTTAGACACGGGCCCGACAGCTATTTAGGCTGGGACCGCCAGTCATCGGTCCGGGTATTCCGTCAGGGGCTGTGTAGCATGTGGACAGCTCATGGCAGGTTTGGCTGAACCCAGCCTAAGGCCTTGCGTGAGTTGTTGCCAAAGGGGGCTGGCGAGTCAAGCGCAGCCGCGAGCAGGGTGGGTGGGGGTGACGCCGAATCTATCAGCAGTGGTGTGCAGCGGTGTGAGCATGTTGCGGCCGGATGTGGAGCATCGGTCTTGCGTGGCCCCGCTGGTTCTCACGGGGTGGGGGACGAGCTTTCCTGTCCCCGACGGGAGACGTTGGCGGTGCAGAAGGGTTAGGAGGTCCTGCATGAAGCCGCAAGAGGAGGGTATTCCGGCTGGAGAGGGGAGGGGGGGTTTCGTGCTCAGGGCCTCTGGATGTCGGGTGGCCGGTTCCGCGGGGGGGGCTACCGGGGACTTGCTGCTCTGGGTACAAAGGAGGATGTTCAAGTCTGCTGCCTCCCTCTTCCGGCTATCGGGGACTTGCTGCTCTGCTTCTACTGGCAGCCTGTTAAAGTCTGCTGCCTCCCTTCCGGGCAAGGATGCCTGGTATAATTCGGGGCATTCGATCTGGGTGAGGCATTGGCGAGCTCCGGCGGAGCTGGTGTGGGTTGTGGTCTATAGTGGAAGCAGTAGGCAGTGAGTTGGCGGGGCTGCGGTTGTTGCAGCACGTTCATCCAGCTTTGGGGTTGCGACTCGTAGGGGGTCGTGGCGGGGTTGCCGAGCGAAGAGTTTTAAGCAATGGCGGATGAGGTGCCCGGGTTTCTGGCTGGTCTAGGCTTCCGGGAGGTGAGGGTCACGTGATTTTCGCTGTCAGCTGGCGGCAGGACTGGCTGCCTAGGGTCCTTTGGCCATGGGTCATTCCCTCTTTCGGGAGAGGCTGTGTGGATGGTCTGGCCCCCTCGGATCTTGATATGGCGGGGACATCATTTTATGGCAGGGGAGCGTGGTCGCAGTTGGCTGCAGACTATACCTTTGCTGGGGGCACCATGGAGTACGCCGCTTTGGCTCCGGTTATGTGTTGGGGGGGGACGCCGACAGGGTCAAGGAGCGGCCTTCGGCTGTGGTCGGTGATCAAGTCATGGTCTGCGGGCTTCTCAAAAAAACAAACAAAAATAAGGAAAGCGGGGGGGGGGGGGGGGACTCGGCAGTGCGAAGCGGGCACTAGATAACCCGGCATTCCTGAGGTGCGAGCGTAAGGTTGTCGGGGTGGGGGAGTATTTCTCCTCTAGGGTGTCGGAGTGCTTCGCCACCACTGGACGGTGGGCTTGGTATGTGTGGTTCGGCAGGGGGTGCACCTGGTCGCAGCTTGGTTTTGGGGGGGGGGGGCGGCTTCGGGACATTAATGTCGCCAGTGCCGGTGGAGGGATCTCGGAGGTGTCCGGGATCCGGAGCTCTAGGCCGCACTGGGGTCAGGGCGGGGCGCCTTCGACCTGACATTAATGTCCTCTGTGCCAGTGGCGGGATCCCGGAGGTCCGGGGTCCGGAGCCTTAGGCTATACTTGGGCCGGGGGCGGGGTGCCCCCGACCCGGACATCCCTTGGCTGACTTTTGCTAATTACATGGCGAGGTCGGGGAAAGGGGATTAGGAAGATTGCGGTTGGCATGACCGCGGCAGAAGTGGAGGCGGGGTCACCTTGCTAATAGCATGGCTGGTGAGGCATTGCTCCGCTGCGGGTCACCTTGCTAATAGCATGGCTGGTGAGATATTACTCTGATGTCTGTATTGTTAAGAGGATTATTCTTGAACTGTAATGTTCGGTATGTTATAAAGTTAATAAAGCTGCGACCGGTGCTTTTCCCAAGAATGGTGTATGTGTGTATTCTGTGGGAAAGGAGTTTGGGACTAAAATGGGGGAGGGGGTAGGGGTGGGTGGTTAGAGGGGCCCGGAGCACCGTGTCCGAGCTACCTCGGTTAATGCAAGGCCGCGGGGAAGGGTCCCGGCGGCCGATGGTAACCGGGTGCGCGGCCGGTGCGGGGGCCCTGCCCGCGGACGTCATCGGCTGGGGGTGGGAGCGCGATGACGTGGAGGGCGCCGATGCCACTGATTGGCTCCAGCCGCGCGCGGGAGCGCGGTGGAGTCTGGGAGGCGGGAGGTGCGTGGCCTGGGTGGGGAGGAGCCAGGAGTCGGCAACGGTCGCTGAAGCTCCTGCTCCTCCCCGGGGACGAGGCCGGCTTCCCTCCCTCCCTCCCTATGTTAGGGATGTGGGGTGGGGGGCTGAAGGGGTGTCGCAGCTGGGGGGGGGGCAGGATCCCGGAGCCTTAGGCTATACTTGGGCCGGGGGCGGGGTGCCCCCGACCCGGACATCCCCTGGCTGACTTTTGCTAATTACATGGCGAGGTCGGGGAAAGGGGATTAGGAAGATTGCGGTTGGCATGACCGCGGCAGAAGCGGAGGCGGGGTCACCTTGCTACTAGCATGGCTGGTGAGGCATTGCTCCGCTGCGGGTCACCTTGCTAATAGCATGGCTGGTGAGGTATTACTCTGATGTCTGTATTGTTAAGAGGATTATTCTTGAACTGTAATGTTCGGTATGTTATAAAGTTAATAAAGCTGCGACCGGTGCTTTTCCCAAGAATGGTGTATGTGTGTATTCTGTGGGAAAGGAGTTTGGGACTAAAATGGGGGAGGGGGTAGGGGAGGGTGGTTAGAGGGGCCCGGAGCACCGTGTCCGAGCTACCTCGGTTATTGATTTAAATATTGTATGAATAGCTTTGAATTTCATCCTACTTTTTTCAGGAAGTCAATGTAGAAGTTTTAAGATTGGCGTAATAGGCTCTTTAATTGGTACTTGTAGAATAATTCTTGCTACCGTGTTGTGAACTAGTTGGAGCCTATTAATAATTTGCTAAGGAAGTCCCATAAACAAAGTGTTACAGAAATCCAAATGAGGAGATATCATTGTCAGAATTACTGTTCTAAAGTCACTTGGAGATAGGAGTGGTCTTAAATGTTGGACCATTTTTAATTTTGAAAAAATAGCTTTTGTTATATTGCGCGCATGTTTGGAAAAATTGAGTTGTTGATCAAGTATAACACCCAAGTATCTAACTTCTGTTTTAACTTGTGTTTGCTTCCTTTAAAATTAGTACATCCGGAGGAACAAAAAAATTGTCTTTTGAAATAAAAAGACTTTCTGTATTGTAAAAATTTAAATACAAATGGTGATATTGCTGAAACATTCATTTATTTTCTTTAATTGTAGCTGCTTGGTACTGAAATGAGTATATAACATAATGTCATCAGCATAAAGGTGATAATAAATGCCATGACTCTTGATTATATTACAGATAGGTTGCATTTATAAATTAAAAAGGCAAGATGATAACGCGGACCCTTGAGGAATGGCTATTTTTTGAAAAAATGGTTTTGATAAAGTATTAACACAAAACAAATACCCTTTTATACCACCAAAAATACAAATACTAAAACAATTACAAACCTAACCTCAAAAATTATTCAAATTATATTAGGGTAGAAAGAGAGCTCAGGAAAGCTCTTTCCCTACATCTGGCGAACTGAATCACCATAGGTTTGAGCAGTTTCTAGTCCCACAGGTGCTCCTTGTGGTCTTGGGCAAGCCACTTAAACCTCCATAGCCCATGTTCCCTGTAAAATAGTTATCTTCAAGTTATAATGCCCTGTTCAATGTAATTTCAGTTTGTTCAATGTAAACCGCACTGATGCAGAATGCCCTCACACTGCAGTGTAGATAGTTTATGTATATAGTTAACCCAGTTATCCAAGTTTGTACTCCTGTTCAATGTAAAACCTGACAGTTTGTCGTTATGGTCGTTTTGTTATGATGTAAACCGCGCTGATTCTAAATAGCGCGGTATATAAGAAACTGTAATAAATAAATAAGAGAATGTAAATAAAAAATAAATAAATCTACACATCACAGGTCTCACCCTTTTAATTTCAAATTATCACAAAACCAATTGCCCTAGTAAATATCTATATCCAAAAAAGTACTTTTAAGGGATTCTACCAATTTTTTTTTTAATTACTTAATAATTTATTCTTCACATTCACAAACTGAAGTTGAAAATCTTCAGCAGTTAATATACTACTTAATAATTTATTCAAAGAAGGAGTCCGAGGAACTTCATCTTTAAGAAACATATCTAAATAGATATCTACTTGCTCTAAAAGAGAATCATTACTGGACAAAATGGGACGTCCTGGTGAATTTTGCAGATTTTTTATGAACTTTTGGGAGGACATAAAATGCAGGAATTTTTGGATATAAAGGATTCAGAAATATTTTCTCTCTCGCAGTTAAGTAACCTTCAGAAACAGCTGTTATAGTAACTTCCGAAATAATCTTCTGTAATTCTTCAGTCGGGTCCGTAACGATACGTTTATAATTGGTAACATTATTTAATTGAGATAAAATTTCAGTATTATAACTAGAAGTACTCAAAACTACAACCGCACCTCCTTTATCTGCACGTTTTATTGTAATGTCATCCATACTCAAAAGTTCCTGTAAAGCCTGAAACTCAGTAACAGATAAATTTTTAGGAAAATTATTAATTTTATTTTCCATCTTACTCAAATCCGACAATACTAATTGTTTAAATGTATATAACATTGGATCTAGAGGTCCAAGGGGTGTCCAATCTGATTTTAAAGTAACCAGTGATAAATCTGTCATAGTAGGTTTTCCATGAAAAAAAATCTTTAACTGTAAAGAACGAATCAATCATTCTATAGCTATTCTGCTCTTAAAGCCATCATATTGCGGTCCGTCAATAAAAGACAGACCACGAGCTAAAACTCTATATTGTGTTGCACTCAATGATACATGAGAAAGATTAATCACTGTATCCATTATTGAAAAGTCACTGCCTCTTTTCTGCGCCGTGCTCTTGTGGGTAACCCAGAAAAAATTTCTTGATTAGAATGCAAAATAGATGACTGATGGTCACGATAACTCTTTTTATTCCCAGATTGAAATTGGGACTCAGTAACTCTGGTAATCCGGAGGTCCTCCTCGTCCTCCCAAGCACCCCTTTCACCCCCGCCCCTCATTTCACTTTGTCCCCATACAAACACAACGGAGACCAATACTGGTACAACTCTGGTCGCAGCTTTATTTAAGTCATGTAACAACCGGCCCAACATGGCCCAAACATAATCAGCACCCCAACATAACCCCCCACCCCAGCACCGGAGAATTCCCCCCGCCAGCCATATCATTAGCAAGGCGGAGCATCCTCCATCCCAGAACCCCGCCGCCTGCCTCGCCATACTAGTAGCAAAGGCCGGCACACACCTGTCTACCGGGCCGAGACCCCCAACTGGGAAGTCTCGCCCCCGCCCCGGGGAGCCCTTCACTCCCCCCGCTCCTAAATCAGTTCAAACCCCCGCCGCCTCGGCGAGCGCTGGCTCTCTACCCCGCCACCGGCGCGAGGTAGTTTACCTATCCTCGCACCGCCCCCCATCAATAAAGCTGCGACCAATCCACGCTTCCAGCGCCTCCTGCCAGTCATTTAATAACAAGTCCTGACCCACAGGGGACAGGTGCACCCCATCCGTGCGGTACAACCCCGCACACTTCGCATCCGCCCAGTGATGCTGCACCTGCCAGCCGCCTGCCTGCTGCAACCAACGGCCAATTTGACGGTTGATTTTTGCCAGGCCCCGCAACCACCGCTGCTGCGACTGACAGGCCGGCCTCGGTAGAATGTCAGACCACATGATCGCTACCCCTGGCCACTCCTCCTGCAGCACCCGAATGTCCCGCTGCACCGCTCGGATGAGCTGTCTGCAAGTCCAACTGGAGAGGTCGTTGCTGCCCAAATGCAGCAGCACCCCCAAACGTCACTGTCGACGACCCACCTGTCGTTGAACCCAAGGAAGAAGTTGCCACCAGCGCATGCCGCGCTCCCCCATCCACAGTAACCGAATGTTGCAAGTTGCCAGGCCCAAATGCACTCCCAGTGGCCGCAGCGACGCTCTCCGCTCCGCCCAGTACACAAAGGAATGCCCGATAATCCACCAGTCGCCATCAGGGCTATCCTCCGAACCTCCGCACCTGAGGAGCGGACCTAGCTGCATTCCTGAAACAGTAAGCACATCATTAGTACCCCCCCCACACCCTCCCCCCTACCGTCACACTTGCTCCAAGCGGACATAACCCTCATAAGCCCCGGATCGCCAACTGCCGATCCTTTGTATCACCTTGCCCTCCAGCCCGGCCGCCGCTGCACTCGTGGTGGCCCCGATCCAGAAGGAATGCGAAGCGAACTGCCGCTCATCATACCCCAACCGCCTTAAGGCTAACCGGAACACCGCTGTGAATTGAAACTGTGTGACAGGCGTCCCATTCACATGGCGAAAAAAAATAACCTGCTATGTCTGGTCGCTGACGTACATACTCCACCAAATTCCGCACAGGGCAGGATGACAAGTCAGGAAGTGCTCTCAACAGCACCCATCTGCCCACCCCCAGCTGGTCAGTCTTGGAATGCGGAAGGTAAATCCGCACCAATGTCTCCTCCAGGACCACATGCTGAACCTCCAGCCCACCCCGAACTCCCCGCCCCTGCGACCTGGGCACTAGCTCACCCACTCGAAAGGCCCCGAAAAAAGCGGTAATGAACAAGGCCCGAAACAATGCCGCCTCAAACTCCGACACTGCCACCTCCGGCAAGACATCCCAAAGCAGGGATAACAGCTCGTGAGACACGGGACGGCGCCAATCTCGCCCCGGAGGCCGTTCTTTCGCCCACCCCGTCAACAGCCGCTTCACCAGAAACGACGCGCTAGGACTACCCCAACCCGCGGCCTTGCTGAAAAAGGAAAAAACAGCCAACGTCGCCCGCACTGACGACCTCGACCAGCCGCACCCCTTTGCCCAAACTATGAACGCTCCGCCCAACCGATCATCCACTCGCCCGCCTCGCCAACCCCTCCCCCACAGAAAGTCCCTTACCTTGGTATAGCCACGCCTGTATGACGCCCACGTACCTGGAGCCACCGAGGACTGCAACAATTCCATCACTCGTGCGTCCCAATCCGCCACAGGTGCTCCGGCACCCCCGCCGCTGCTTCGTCTGCCTCCGGGGCCAAAGCCCGGAACTGCGCCCACTGAAAACGGGAAAAAGCATCAGCAATGGAATTCCGCGCATCCGGCACATGACGCGCCCTGGCTGTGACATTAAGTCGCAAGCACGCTAGTACAAATACTCTCATTAGCGCCGCAACCTTCGGACACTTGGGCGAATGTCGGTTAATTACCTGCACTACCGCCACATTATCACACCAGAAGACTACCTTCCTATCTCTCAATCTGTCTGGCCAAACCCAGAAGGCCACAATGATGGGAAAGAGCTCCAAGAATGTGACATTACGTGTCAACCCCATAGCAACCCAGGATGCTGGCCAGGCCGCCGCACACCACGAGCCTTGACAGTATAAGCCGAACCCCGAGCCACCCGCCACGTCAGAAAAACAACTGCAGATCAACGTTCGACAACTCCGCCGTCTGCACCACTGAGCATCCATTAAAGTCGGCAAGAAACGCATCCCACACTCGCAGATCCTCGCGCATACCTGCTGTCACCCGAATGCGGTGATGTGGGCGTCGCACTCCCGCCATAGCCAGGGACAACCGCTGAGCAAACGGCCTCCCCATGGCAATCACACGACATGCAAAATTCAGATGACCCACGAGCGCCTGCAGCTCCCTCAATGTCACCTTAGAGGCCGATCCTGCAGCCGCCACCAACACCCAAAGCCGGTCCACTTTATCCCTCGGCAAGCAGACCCTCATCTCCACTGAATCAATCTCAATTCCTAAAAAGGCCAGAGACGTCACCGGCCCCAGTGTTTTTTCCACCGCTAACGGGATCCCGAAATCCGCAGCTATCTCCTGGAATAAGCGCAGCAAAGTCGCGCACGCCGCGGTCTGCGCTGAACCCACAAACAGAAAATCATCCAAGTAATGCACAATGGATGCGCACCCCGACTGCTGCACCAAGACCCAGTGTAAGAAGGAACTAAAGGCCTCGAAATAGGCACAGGATATAGCGCAACCCATCGGCAGACACTTTTCAAAATAAAACTGGGCGTCAAACTGGAATCCCAGCAATGGAAATGCAGACGGGTGAATCGGTAGCAGCCGAAACGCCGATTCAATGTCCACCTTCGCTAACAAAGCCCCTTTTCCGCACTGGCGCACCAGCTCTAACGCCCCGTCGAACTGCACGTACCGCATGGAGCATAGCTCACGCGGGATACGGTCATTCACCGATGCCCCCGGCGGAAAGGACAAGTTGTGTATCAACCGATACTGCCCTCCCTCTTTCTTCGGGACGATCCCCAATGGTGAACTAATAAACGGCTCAAAGGGCGCGTGGCTAAAAGGCCCGGCTACCCTGCCCAATGGACATTCTGCCGCTATCTTCCTGCGGGCCACCTCCTCTAGGCGACACACTGAGTTGGAATTGCCAACTGTCCCGCCACACACATCCCCTTGAAATGGTATACGAAAACTCTCAGAAAAACCCAATTCCAAAAACTTCGCTGCTGCCCCATGCCTGCTCCCCTCATAGCGCCTTAACCATGGCCGCAACGCCTGGAGTCTGATGGGGGTAGGCACTAACCCCCACACCGTTTCCTCACTTACCCCCAACCGCTGTCCCGGACACCCCTTTCCGGCTACACTTGATGGCCGAGTGCCCTGCTCCGCAAAGCGAATAAGCATGCCAGAATTTACAGTCCGGGAACGGACAGGAAGTTTTATTAAAGCGCCAGCAGAGGTCCCCCCCGGCCCGCCTTTGGGCGATTCTGGCACAGCGCCCGTCGCACGAAAGGACCGAAGGTTCGAAGCCGACGCCTGTCCACCTGACCTTGTCTGACACCCCCCCGCTCCCTTTTTTAGCGGACATCTGCGTCAGCCATAAATTAATATCTTTTATCCCCCATGACAGCTGCGCATTTTCTTCCATCATATCCCTAAACTCCTCATCATAATTGAGTCAAGCCCAACCCTCATGTGCCTGCGACGCTGCCAGGATGGCATCCGCATATGCCAACAATTCCCCGTATTGACCCGGGTCAGCATGCCCACAGACACTAGCCAAACGCAAGAAGGCCCGCATCCAATTCAGTGTATTACGGGACACCTTCCGCACCCTCCCGGCCTTCTCATCCTCTTTGCGCTTCTTTCTACTCTCCCCCGAGCGCTTTCTCCCCTCCAGGAGCCGGAAAACATCAATGTACCGCTGCTTCAGAATCCGGCGCCTCAATTTGCGCGGAACGCTGTCCCACAGTTCTGTGCAACGTATCACCGACGACGAGCCCCGTCCGCCATCCTCCCCGCCACCGCCGAGCCATCCAAAGAACTCACAGAGGACGACGAGGATGATGACGATGAACTGCGCCTACAGCGACGCCTGTGCTTCCTCTTTGCCTTGGCTTTACGGCCCACAGTACCCACCTCCCCACCTGAGGCTGTCTCCCCGCCCCGGCTAACCGCAGGTCCCGCAGACTCACCTTCCACGACCCGTTCGCCAGACTCCGAGCAGAAGCTTTGGAGCGATTCTTTGCCGCTGCGCCCCTCCTACCTCCTCCCCCCCCCGATCCCAGCCATGCGGTGGAGGCCAAAGCCCGGCCCAGGTTACTGCCGGCCGCGGGACCCGGCCCGGCGGCCTCGAACACAATGTCCAATATCTACACTAGAGTCAGACAGCTATATAGAAGTGTCTCCATAATCTGTTTTTTTAGGAATATCTGTTTGTCTTGTCCTACGTGAGGACCAGTTGTATATAGAGCCTTCTTTTATCCTCCTTTCATCTTTAAATAGTTTTTTTATTTTCAAATTCTTTAAATCAGTCTTATATTTGTTTAAATATTTCCGTATGGTGTTTTTTCATCTCACCCTGTTTATTTCATCTCACCGTTTTGTCTGATCAAACTTTGCATATGGCTTATAGTAGAGGTAGGAATCTACGTGATCAATTATGCTCTGCAGTTCCAAGACAGATCGACTCCTCTGTATATATCCATAGTAAATGTGGACGTTGTCTTTTTTGCAATGTGATGGTGAGTCAACTGTGTTCTAAATTTACTAAGAAACTTTGCAAATTGAAACATACGAACTGTAATGTTTCATTTGTGATTTATGCTTTATGGTGTCCTTGTCCATTGCTGTATATTGGAAAAACCACACATCCCCTGCGCACTAGATTAGCAGAGCATAAGCACAGTATTGCTAAGGCAAAAATTGAAACTCCATTAGTGCAACATCGTACAGTAGCGAATTATAATTTTGAAGAACTCCGATGCACTGTGGTGGAACAAGTTCTTCCTTGTATACAAAGAGGTGACAGAGGTCGTCTACTTCTTCAGAAAGAACAGCAAAGGATTTATAATTTGAGAACTTTGGATCCCAATGGATTAAATGATAAAATTGAATGGACATTATTTTTTTGATTCAGCTTAGACATTTTTTTTATTTAGTTTAGGTACTTTTTTGATTCAGCTTAGATGCTTTGAAGTTCCTATTTGGTCTTCTTCTTTTAATGTCTTTTAAGTACTTTTTAGCTTTTCAATAGTGAAGTGATTAGGCTTTGAGTGTGTTGTATAATAAAGCTGGTTTTGTAGTGAGATTACATCATTCTGTGTAAACGAATCAGCTTTTGTGCTTCTTCCTTAAAAGAGGTGTGACGTCAGATACCTTTAGAATCGTTTTACTGGTGATGCCTGAAGTAAATCGTAGAGAGTTGCTGTATAAGTAATTCAATACCTGAATCCCTGACAAAGCCTGGTGGGGTGAAACAAAAGCTTTTGTAGGATATAGGCATTTGCATTTGTAAAAAGCAAGAAATCGAAGTGATTTGCTGTGAGCTGTTTGTGACTTCCACGGAGGCATTATGACTGTGTGAAACAATTGCTGTTTAACCTTCAGAGGGGCATTTGCAGAAAACAGAAGCAGATTGCTGTGAGCAGTTCGGGACTTCTAGGAGTCTGTGAGACTGCTGTTAAAGGTTCAGATAAGTAATTGGATACTATTTGAATGGTGTGTGTTAACCCTTTATGAACGTATTTTGTTTCTCTTCTTTTCAGGAAGTAAATAAGTTGTTGGAGATTTTCAACATTAGTTTGTGAATGTCAAGAATGAATTATTAAGTGGTATATTAACTGTTGAAGATTTTCAACTTCAGTTTGTGAATGTGAAGAATAAATTATTAAGTAATTTAAAAATAAATTGGTAGAATCCCTTAAAAGTACTTTTTTTGGATATAGATATTTACTAGGGCAATTGGTTTTGTGATAATTTGAAATTAAAAGGGTGAGACCTGTGATGTGTAGATTTACTGCTCAAACCTATGGTGACTCAGTTCGCCAGATGTAGGGAAAGAGCTTTCCTGAGGTCTTTTTATACCCTAATGTAATTTGAATAATTTTTGAAGATAGGCTTGTAATTGTTTTAGTATTTGTATTTTTGGTGGTATAAAGGGTATTTGTTTTGTGTAGATATTTTTAGATTTACCCTTTGGCAGTAAGATTGTATAAAATATTTGATAAAGTATTACCCATCTTTACTTGGATCGATCGATTTGATAGATATGATTTAAACCAAGAGAATACTTTATCTTTCAAACTGATTCTTGCAATCTAAATAAAAGCTAATCATGTAAGATGGAGTCATAAGCCGCTGATATATTAAAAAAAATTAAAATGAAACCAGAAATGGGTTTTTCAATTCCTTTGAGAAGCTTGTCCATTAATGACAAAAGAAGAGTTTCAAAACCGTGTCCAATTCCAAAACCATGCTGTTGAGGATCAAGTGGGGCAAAGCTGTCTACATGACTTTGAAGTTGGAGTTGAGCTGCCTTTTCTAATATTTTTGCCATAAAAGATAGGCTTGAGATTGGTCTGTATGAGCGTGGTTTAGAAATGTCAAGCTTCTTACCTTTGAAAAGAGGACGAATAGAGGCACTCGTTAGGGTATCTGGAATGTATCCTTGTTAGAAACATAGAAACATGACGACAGAAAAAGACCACATGGCCTATCTAGTCTGTCCTTCCATATCAACTACAACAGTCCACTTTTTACCTTTAGAGATCCTCTGTGTTGGTCCCATGATTTTTTGAATTCAGTTACTGTCCTCATCTCTACCACCTCCACAGGAAGACTATTCCATGGATCCACTACTCTTTCCGTAAAGAAATATTTCCGCATATCACTCCTGAATCTATCTCCCTTCACCCTCATTCCATGTCCCCTCGTAGCAGAACTTGCTTTCAATTGAAAGCATTTATTTTTTTATTTTATTTTAGCTGTATTTATATCCTGCTTTTCACCGGGTCAAAGCGGTCAATTGGGGGATACATTTAACACGAGGGGATATGAGACACATACACTAATACTTACAGGGAACATGGGCAATGGAGGGTTAAGTGGCTTGCCCAAGACCACAAGGAGTGCCTATAGGACGAGAAATCCCAGTCCCTCCGGCCTGAGATTGCTGTCCCCAGGTGGGACTTGAACCCCTGGCCCTCCGGCCTGAAGTACCTTGTCCTAACCACTAGACCACTCCTCCCTGAACATTTATGCCACGGAGGTATTTAAACATCTCAATCATATCACCTCTATCCCGCCTTTCCTCTGAGGTGTACATATTAAGATCCTTAAGTCTGTCCTCATATGCTTTATAATGAAACCCACTAATCATTTTAGTAGCCACCCTCTGCACCGACTCCATCCTGTTCACATCCTTTTGAAGGTGCGGTCTCCAGAATTGCACACTATACTCCAAATGAGGTCGCACCAAAGACTTATACAGAGGCAGTATCACCTCCTTTTTCTGCTAGCCATTCCTCTCCGTATGCACCCAAGCATCCTTCTAGCTTTTGCCGTCGCCTTTTCTACCTGTTTAGCTACTTTAAGATTATCAGACACAACCACGCCTAGGTCCCGCTCTTCTTTAGTGGACAAAAGTACTTCACCTCCTATACTGTATTGCTCCCTTGGATTGCTGCAGCCCAAATGCATGACCTTACATTTTTTAATATTAAATCCCAGCTGCCAAATTCTAGACCATTCTTCAAGCTTAGCTAGATCCCTCCTCATGTTATCTTCACCTTCCTGGGTGTCTACTCTATTGCAGATTTTGGTATCATCCGCAAAGAGGCAAACATTACCCGACAGCCCTTCCGCTATATCACTAACAAAGATGTTAAAAAGAAATGGACCAAGGAAAGATCCCTGGGGCACACCACTGGTAACATCCTTCTCCTCAGAGTGAGCTCCATTTACTTGTACTCTTTGTCACCTCCCACCCAACCAATTTCTAACCCAAGCAGTAACTTTAGGGTCCATCCCTAGGGTGCTCAGTTTGTTTATAAATCGCCTGTGAGGAACAGTGTCAAAGGCTTTACTGAAATCTAAATACACCACATCTAGAGCTCTCCCTCGGTCCAACTCCCTGGTCACCCAGTCAAAGAAATCAATCAGATTTGTCTGACAAGACCTGCCTCTGGTGAATCCATGCTGCCTCGGATCCTGTAATCTGCTGGATTCCAGAAACCTCACTATTTTCTCTTTCAGCAGCGTTTCCAATAATTTACTCACCACCGAAGTTAAAATAACTGGCCTGTAGTTTTCAACCACATCCTTACTTCCGCTTTTGTGTAAAGGCACCACATGAGCCTCTCTCCAGTCCTTTGGCACCACTCCCGACTCCAACGAGGCATTGAAAGGTAAGTCAGTGGAGCTGCTAGAACGTCCCCAAGTTCCCTCAGTATTCTAGGGTGTATCCCATCCGGTCCCATTGCTTTGTCTACTTTAAGTTGAGCTAGTTTCTCACGAACACAGTCTTCTGAAATTTTTCAAGATGTCCCTCGCTTCTGTTCCTATTTGTGGGTGTTTTCTGAGGTCCTGCTCCTGGTTCTTCATCTGTGAACACAGAACAAAAATATTTGTTAAGCAATTCCGCTTTATCCTTATCAGCTTCTACATATTCCCCCCCCCTACACCCTTGAGTCTGACAATACCACTTTTGCCCTTCCTCTTCTCACTAATATATCTGAAAAATGTCTTATCCCCCCATTTTATTGCATTGGCTATTTCCTCCTCCTTTTGAATCTTTGCCTTCTTGACTACTTTGCTAGCTTCTCTAAGTTTATCCAAATACAGATGCCTGTCTTCCTCTCTCTGTGATCTCTTATATTTCATGAAGGCCTCCCTCTTTTTCTTCACTTTTTCAGCTACTTCCTTAGAAAACCATAGCGGTCTCCTTTTCCTTTTGCCTTTATTACCATTTTAACAAAAAGGTTGGTTGCCCTTAAAATATCCCCTTTCAGTTTTGCCCACTGTTTTTCTACATCCCCCAGCTGTTCCCATCCCACTAACGACTCCCTGAGGTATTGTCCCATCTTCGCAAAGTTAGTCTTCCTAAAGTCTAAGATCCTCACCTTGTTCAGGTGATAGATTCAGAATATAGGGAGCTAAACTAATTAACTTATCAAGAGGAGGCTTTCCTAACAAGGGCTCTACAGATCAACCAACAGTAAGGATTTGAGGGTTTATTTTATTATATTAAATTGCTAGCTCTCTGACTGGGAGCTCTTAAAAGGGTTTTTTGTATATTTTAAAAGCAAGGTTACTTTCTTTTTGGTGCTTTAGTGGAACTTTCCTTGAGCACAGTAGGATGCTGAACTCTAGTAACCTCCTCAGTTATGAGAACTGCTAACACCTAATTAGGTGTTAGTTCCCTCCCTACCCACCCCGGCTCCCACTCACCCCTAGTGAGCAGTCTTGCTTTATAGGGCACCTCCCCCTTTAACAAATCACAGAGAATAAGATCAGCACATTTTGAATATAATTAAAGAGATTTAACTGCTTTTTCTCTGAAAGGACAGCTGGGAAACCGGCTGGTACTTGGTAGATCTCTCTCTTTTATTTATTTATTTATTTAAAGTCTCTTCTATACCGCGCTATTCAGCATCAGCGCGGTTTACAATAAACAGTGAACATACACATTTCCAATAGTACTTTGTGTTTACATATGAACAGGATAATCAACTTGGCTAACAGGGTAACTATGTACAACCACAAAATATACAATATATACAATTTGTAGGCTGATCATGTGTTTGTATGGTTTTAGACAGTGGTGATTTGGGTGGTTTCGGCAAATGGTGCTGAGTTTCTATTAGGTTCAGGGTAATGTATGAGGAAGAGGTAGTGTTTCACGGCCTTCCTGAATTGGAATATGTCTGGGATTGATCTAATGTTGTGAGGGAGGTTATTCCAGATCACTGGTGCATAAAGATTGAAAGTCCTGCTGGATGTTGACTTGGAGCATTGAGTTATAGATCTTGGGACTATCAAGGTGTTTTGAGCTACTGATCTTCTGTCTCTGTTGTGGGGTGTCATCTGGATTAGCTCAGTTAGTGAAGTTGACGAGAGACCTTTGGTGGCTTTGAAGGTGAGCAGCAAGGTCTTGAATGTAATTCTACCTTGAATCGGGAGCCAGTGGAGTTGTTTCATTATAGGTGTGACATGGTCTTTCCTGGATGCTCCGTGCAGTACTCTTGCTGCGGTGTTCATTGCCATTTGCAGTGGGTTTAGGGTGGTTTGGGGGAGACCTTGAAGTATTGCATTTGCATAATCGAAATGCGGGATAATTAGTGCTGATAGATAGTCCTGAAATCATCTGGCTCTTGCTTTAACAGATACCTAAGCTACACGAACAGAACAATGGCTGGGAAAAATCATATCGCTAAAGCTGTTGCCCCTGTTACAGCTTCTGCCTCTGTCCAGACAGAGGTCCTAATGCTAGTTGAAGGACCGGTTCCATGTGCAGGGTGCCTGCATGCTGACGTTCTGAGGAAGCAAGTGGAGGAACTCAGAGAGGAGGTGGCGAAGCTGAGGAGCATTCAAGACAGTGAGAAGTACATTGATGAGATGCTTCTTGCAGCAACCAAGCTCTCCAGCACAGGAGAAGATGGGTGCCAACAGAATGTCGATGGTTGGACACAAGTCACCAGGGCCTGCAAAATCACCAATCCAACTTCTCCAGCCCTTGAATTGAAGAACCATTATGCAGCCCTGGAAGTGGAGGAGGTGAAAGCAGCCCTGGAAAGAGAAGAACCAGAGCTCAAGTATCCCAAAGTTGCAGAATCCGTGACCAGAAGGAAACGAAGGGTAGTGGTGGTTGGAGACTCTCCTCTGAGGGGTACTGAGGCGTACATCTGCCGACCAGATTTGATGTCCAGAGAGGTATGCCGTCTGTCTGGTGCCAAAATCCAAGATGTTACAGAGAGTTTGCCGAGACTCATCAAGCCCACTGACTATTACCCAATGTTGCTAATCCATGTTGGAACAAATGATACTGCCAGGTATACCTCGGAACGTATCAAAAGTGACCTCATGGCTCTGGGACAGAGGGTGAAGCAGTTAGGTGCACAGGTGGTGTTCTCTTCAATCCTCCCTGTTGAGGGTAAAGGCCAAGGCAGAGAGGCTCGCATCCTGGAGATGAATGCATGGCTGAGTGGATGATGTCATCAAGAGCGTTTTGGTTTCCTAGACCATGGGATGCTGTTCCAAGGGTTGCAGAGCAGAGATAGCATCCATCTGTCCAAGAAAGGTCAACGCATCTTCGGAAGTAGACTGAAGAGGGCTTTAAACTAGATTCGTTGGGGATGGGTGAAGAAAGCCCCCAGGTAAGTGAAAGCCCCCAGGTAGGTGATACATTAAATAACTTTATGGAAATGGGTAACAGGGGTAACATATGGAAAGCAGTGTGTATAAATGCCCGTAGCATGGGAAATAAGATCCCTGATGATGAAGCTTTGGTGAGAGCTGCTGACTTGGATTTAGTGGCAGTTACAGAAACATGGTTCACAGAAAACCATGATTGGGATATAACTATACCTGGCTATACTTTCTTCAGAAAGGACAGGGTAGGAAAAAGGGGAGGAGGAGTGGCACTATATGTAAAAACTACTATTAAAGCTTTGGAATTACAGAGCTTAAAAGGGAGAGAGGAGGCATTGTGGGTTAAACTAGAAAGAGGGAAAGAGAAATCTATTTGCATTGGTGTGATATACAGACCTCCCTCACAAGAGGAAGAGGTGGACAGAGAGTAAAAAGAAGACATACGCAGCATTGCTAGGAAAGGGGAAGTGCTACTGATAGGAGATTTCAATATGCCAGATGTTGATTGGCACATTCCTGCTGCAGTATCATCTAAAAGTAAGGAGATCATGGATTCTCTACAGGGAGAACTATTCAGGCAATTGGTCACAGACCCCACATGTGAAGGGGCCATACTGGACTTGGTGCTTACCAATGGTGAAAGTGTTTCTGATGTTGTAGTGGGAGATCATTTTGCATCCAGTGATCACCAGATGGTGTGGTTCAGTATTAGGACTAGGGCTGTTAGAATCCATTCAAAGGTGAGGATCTTAGACTTTAGGAAGACTAACTTTGCGAAGATGGGCCAATACCTCAGGGAGTCATTAGTGGGATGGGAACAACTGGGGGATGTAGAAAAACAGTGGGCAAAACTGAAAGGGGATATTTTAAGGCCAACCAACCTTTTTGTTAAAATGGTAAATAAAGTAAAAGGAAAAGGAGACCGGAAAGAGTGGAGGAGTGGCCTAGTGGCTGGGGCAAGGTACTTCAGGCCGGAAGGTCAGGGGTTCAAATCCCACTAGAGGACAGCAACCTTGGGCTGGAAGGACTGGGGTTTCTAGTCCCACAGGTGCTCCTTGTGGCTTGGGCAAGCCACTTAACCCTCCATAGCCCATGTTCCCTGTAAAATAGTTATCTCCATGTTATAATGCCCTGTTCAATGTAATTTCAGTTTGTTCAATGTAAACCGCACTGATGCAGAATAGCGCAGTATATAAGAAAATATAAATAAATAAATAAGTAGCTGAAAAAGTGAAAAAAAAAGAGGGAGGCCTTCATGAAATACAACAGATCACAGAGAGAGGAAGACAGGCATCTTTATTTGGAAAAACTTAGAAAAGCTAGCAAAGTAGTCAAGAAGGCAAAGATTCAAAAGGAGGAGGAAATAGCCAATGCAATAAAATGGGGGGATAAGACATTTTTCAGATATATTAGTGAGAAAAGGAAGGGCAAAAGTGGTATTGTCAGACTCAAGGGTGCAGAGGAGGAATATGTAGAAGCTGATAAGGATAAAGCGGAATTGCTTAACAAATATTTTTGTTCTGTGTTCACAGATGAAGAACCAGGAGAAGGACCTCAGAAAACACCCACAAATAAGAACAGAAAATGAGGGACATCTTGAACAATTTTCAGAAGACTGTATTCGTGAGAAACTAGCTCAGCTTAAAGTAAACAAAGCAATGGGACCAGATGGGATACACCCTAGAATAATGAGGGAACTTGGGGACGTTCTAGCAACTCCACTGACTGACCTTTTCAATGCCTCGTTGGAGTCGGGAGTGGTGCCAAAGGACTAGAGAGAGGCTCGTGTGGTGCCTTTACACAAAAGTGGAAGTAAGGATGTGGTTGAAAACTACAGGCGGTTAGTTTAACTTCGGTGGTGAGTAAATTATTGGAAACGCTGCTGAAAGAGAAAATAGTGAGGTTTCTGGAGTCCAGCGGATTACAGGATCCAAGGCAGCATAGATTCACCAAAGACAGGTTTTGTCAGACAAATCTGATTGATTTGACTGTGTGACTAGGGAGTTGGACCGAGGGAGAGCCCTAGATGTGGTGCATTTAGATTTCAGTAAAGCCTTTGACACTGTTCCTCACAGGCGACTTATAAACAAACTGAGTACCCTAGGGATGGACCCTAAAGTTACTGCTTGGGTTAGAAATTGGTTGGGTGGGAGGCGACAAAGAGTACAAGTAAATGGAGCTCACTCTAAGGAGAAGGATGTTACCAGTGGTGTGCCCCAGGGATCTGTCCTTGGTCCGATTCTTTTTAACATCTTTGTTAGTGATATAGCGGAAGGGCTGTCGGGTAAGGTTTGCCTCTTTGCGGATGATACCAAAATCTGCAATAGAGTAGACACCCAGGAAGGTGTAGATAACATGAGGAGGGATCTAGCTAAGCTTGAAGAATGGTCTAGAATTTGGCAGCTGGGATTTAATGTTAAAAAATGTAAGGTCATGCATTTGGGCTGCAGCAATCCAAGGGAGCAATATAGTATAGGGGGTGAAGTACTTTTGTCCACTAAAGAAGAGCGGGACCTAGGCGTGGTTGTGTCTGATGATCTTAAAGTAGCTAAACAGGTAGAAAAGGCGACGGCAAAAGCTTAAAGGATGCTTGGGTGCATACGGAGAGGAATGGCTAGCAGAAAAAAGGAGGTGATAAGGCCTTTGTATAAGTTTTTGGTGCGACCTCATTTGGAGTATAGTGTGCAATTCTGGAGACCGCACCTTCCAAAGGAGGTGAACAGGATGGAGTCGGTGCAAAGGGTGGCTACTAAAATGATTAGTGGTCTTCATTATAAAGCATATGAGGACAGACTGAAGGATCTTAATATGTACACCTTAGAGGAAAGGCGGGATAGAGGTGATATGATTGAGATGTTTAAATACCTCCGTGGCATAAATGTTCAGGGAGAGTGAAATATTTCTTTACGGAAAGAGTGGTGGATCCGTGGAATAGTCTCCCAGTGGAGGTAGTGGAGATGAGGACGGTAACTGAATTCAAAAAAGCACGGGACAAACACAGAGGATCTCTAAAGGTAAAAAGGGGACTGTTGTAGTTGTTGATATGGAAGGACACACTAGATATGCCATATGGTCTTTTTCTGTCATCATATTTCTATGTTTCTATGAGACAACCGAATCCATGTGGCTGGACAAGGATCCAAAGCAGATATTGTAGTATTTAATGACTTTATTATATCTTCTAGTTGTCTAATGGTTATAGTAGTGAATTTATTCCAATCTTGATTAGTGGAAAAAGTAGAAGAAGAAAAATGATACAAAGGTAATTTAGAGATGCCCACCTTTTTGTTATAGAATTTAGCCATTGTAGATGTATTTGGGGCAAGCATAGAACTGACTTCCTTTGGAATGATTGTTAACTTTTTAACTATGTCAAATAATTCTCTTGGTTTATTTAAAGCAGCCATAATCAATTTCATATGATAATCACGTTTTTTTACTATTTAACAATGCTTTGTATTCTTCGAGAATATTGAAGAAAGTTAATTTATCTGTTAAAATTCTTATGTTTCCTCCATTTCCTTTCTGACCTTCTAAGTTTTCTTTTTTTTTAATAGACGAACCTCTTTTGTGTACCAAACTGCTCCAACCCTTGGATGAAACTTATGAATTTCGAAGTTATTAGAAACTGAAGCTGCTTGAAAGAACGATGAAGTCCATCTGTTAATGAGGAAATCAGTATCGCTGGAGTCAATTTGAAGCTAAGGAAGAATTTCTTTCAAAAACTGATCCTTGTCAAATTTGCGGAACTTTCTACCTTGATAAGAAGATTGATTTGTATTTGATCTACTGGGAAGGAAGGTGATTTTAAACTGGATAATGTGGTGATCAGACCAAGGAATATGCTGTATTTGTACATTTGAATCAGAAATATTGCTTGACATCTCTTGAAAGATAAATATGAGATCTAGAGTGTTTCCTTTAATATGAGTTGGTTGTTGGACTATTTGTTTGAAACCCATGGCATCCATTGAATCCAAGAAATTCTGAGTTAAATGTGAAGCAATAAGAAGGTAAGTTTAAGTCACCTAGAATGATTATGAATCTGTTGTCTGAAATTTTTTTTATAAAGAAAATCAATTATATTAAAAAGATCTTTACCATTTGAAGAAGGGGGCCTATAAATTAAGAGTATAACATACTCTTGTTTTCAACTAAAAGAGCATCCATATTTATGGAAATTCACTTGGACCTTTAGAAAGTTTCAATTCCTTCTTTGTTAAAGTAGTTACTCCTCCTCCTCTTTTATTTAATCTTTGATAATTAAAGATGTCGTAGCCTAATGGATTTGATTAAAACCGTATCGTTAACTGTTAACCATGATTCAGTTATAAAAAAAGAATATCCAAGTTATTGTCAGTAATATGATTTTTAATCAGTGGTAATTTATTTCTAATTGATCGAGAATAGATGAAAGAACATTTTAAACAAGGGAGATAGAGGTCACGTGATGCGTGAGTGAGTGCGGACACTTTCCGCTCGCTCCGGGGCAGCCACGAGAATTAATCTGCTATAAACCTTGCTAATTGTCTCTCCATCTCTCCCCTATTCTTCGAGAGTGTTTCCGAAGCTGAGCGCTACCCATGGTGGGAGTCAGTGTTGCCCTGCCATGCTGCTCGCGCCAAAGCGAGATCGAGAGAAGCTGCCCAAAGCTGGGCCTTCAACATCGGCACTGACGCAGCCCGCCTCGCCAGGGGGTGAGAGTATAGATTCAGCCCCAGCGGAGCTAGCCAAGGAAGTGGTTAAGCTCCTGGACCCGAAGTTTGACATGTTAATGAAAAAGCTAGATGGCATGGAGGACTCGTTGGCAGACTTTGGCAAACGAGTTGATGAATTGGAACATCGGGTTGCTAGCCTTGAGGGCGAAGAGGGGCGCCGTGAGAGAGAAATGACCAAGCACGCACAAATTTTACAGGAGATCCAGCAGAAGCTGGATGATCTAGAAAACCGTTTGCAGCGAAACAATCTGCGGATTCTGGGGATTGGAGAGGAGAAAGCTGAGAGAGAGTTGCTCTCCTTCCTGGAAACATGGCTACCGGAGGCCTTGGGCCTAGAGGACCTGCGGGGTCTCCTTAAAATCGAACGTGCACACCAGCTGGGTGCCCGCCGAGAGGATGGTGATCGACCCTGTGTGGTGATATTGCGGGTTCTCAATTTTCAACACAAGACCCAAATCTTGCAGGCCTATAGGAAAATACCTGAGTTGTTGCTGAACAACCGCAAAATATTAATGTTTCAGAATTACTCAGCGACGGTGGCAGCAAAACGGAGGGAGTTCACACCAATTTGTGCAGAGTTATTCCGCCGGAAGGCCCGCTTCACCTTGGCCTTCCCGGCCACGTTGAGGGTCACTTTCTAGGGGAAGGCACATACTTTTGAACAAGCTGGGCAGGCGAAACAGTTTCTGGCGAAATTGCCCGCAGTGCACACGGAGGACTGAGAGATGGGACAACAGCCACGGATGTCGGAGGCGAAGATTGAAAAGGAGGGAGAGCTGCCCATCCCGTTTGTGGGGACAGACCTTCATTTCCAGGATCACTACCCAGGTTGAGGAGCATGGTCTACGGCTCTGGTGGAAGGGGAGACCGAGAGGAGTCATGGACATGCGGACCGGTTTATAGTTTGTGCTATATATTGGGTGTCTTTTGTCTCTTTCTTCCTTCCTAATTGCGCAGCGTTTTAACAGGTTATGCTGTGGGATTCTGTAATGATCTGCGTTTGAAGTGCACTGTGGGACAGGTGGGGAGCGGGGAGGACTACTGGGGCTGCCCTGTGGCATTGCTTTGACCTAGACCTCAGTCAAGGGAACTGAGGGACATGGTTGGTGATGCTTTTAGGGGGTGCTGGGGAAGGGAACGGGGAGGGGGAAGGGGGAGGGGGGTGGGGGGGAGAAGACGGGTTGGGAGGGGATAGGGAATCCTTGGGAGGTCTGCTTGTACAATGGCCTATACCTCCTGATAGGTTGCGGTTTCTCCGGTTGTGAAGAGCCCCAGATTATAGAGCTAAGTTGAGTGGGGGTGGGGTAGAGGCTGGGCTGCCCCATGCTCAAACCCAGATGTTTCATCTCAAGGTTTTGTGCGCCGAAAGATTACACTACCCCCCCCTGATTTGCAAATTGTGACCTGGAATGTTGGAGGGATCACTACTCCTGTGAAACGTACTAAAATCTTACAAGCCCTTAAATGACAAAAGGCCCAGGTGGCTCTGTTGCAGGAGACGCACTTAACTGCTAAAGAGCATTCCAAGCTACAACGAGACTGGGTGGGGACGGTCCTGTCTGCCTCCTCAGACACGCAACGAAAAGGGGTTGCAATTTTGATTCATAAGCGTTTAACCTGTGAGGTTTTAAAGGTGGAGGAGGATCCCAAGGGTAGATTTCTTTTCGCCCACATTAAGCTTCAGGGCGAAGAGCTGTTCATTGGGAATGTGTACGCCCCCAATAACTATGAGCATGAGTTCTTTAAAACTATTCTCCACAAGGTTTTGGGCGCCCCGAAAATCCCGGTCATTCTGGCAGGGGACTATAACTGCCCTCATGACCCCTCCTTAGACCGTTCTCACCCCTACATGGGGAGAGGCTGGAGTAGTAGGGGAGTAAGCTACCTGTGTGAAATGGGAGAACTTGTCGATGCGTGGAGAGTGCTTCAACAGGATAGCAGAGACTACACACATCTGTCGCGCGCCCACCAAACGTGGTCGAGAATTGATTATATTTTAGTGTCGCAGCAATGGTTCAGGAAAGTGCTCCGGGCGGAGATAGGACCTATTCTTGTGTCAGATCATGCCATGGTCAGCTTGGAGTGGCGGTGTGAGCGGATGGGGGCTACCAAGTGGACTTTTCCCAGCCACCTTGGGAAAAGTCCGGATTTTCGGGATTATGTGGCTAGGCATTGGGCTGAATATGTTCAGTTCAATGAGGGGACGGCAAGCTCGATGGCCTCCTTCTGGGAGGCGGGGAAAGCAGTTCTCCGTGGGCACATCATTGCTTATGTAGGTGCGGAGCGGAAGAGAGTTAATGCGGAGGTGCTCCGACTGACCGGGGAGCTCCGCAAAGCAAAGGTCCTGGCGCTCAGACGTCCGGGTGGACTTGCGAGCTATACTGAGATTCAGAAACGGCTGAATGGTTTGTTGCAGGAGAGAGCCATCCAGTCTCAGCAGTACTATCGACATCAGTTTTTTCGCTATGGAGATAGGTCGGGGCAGCTGTCAGCTCGATTGGTGAGAGACCAGGGTGGACCCCGTGGGGTGACGGTGATTCGAGATGAAGAGGGTAAGCGACATACGAGGGCGGAGGAGGTGGCACGGGTGTTTCGCTCTTTTTATGAAAAGTTGTATGCATCGGAGGAAGGGGATGCGCTCTCAATGGATGACTTTCTGGAGCGCGTTTCGCTTCCACGGCTCTCGACAGAGCAGACAGCAGTGCTGAATCACGAGATCACGGGAGAGGAGATTCAGAGAGTGATCTGAGCCGGAAAATCGCACAAGGCTCCCGGTCCGGACGGGTTCACTTATGAGGCTTATAAAATGTTAGAATTATCGGTGGTCCCCACGCTGGCGGCGCTATATGGTGAGGTAGCAGAACTAGGCACCTTCCCGAGAGATATGCGAATGGCCAGAATTACATTAATTCCAAAACAAGGAAAGGACCCTGAAGACCCTGCTTCCTATAGACCTATCTCACTGATCAACGTAGATCAGAAGCTCTTTGCATCGGTGTTAGCAGCCCGACTCCAGCTGTTCCTGCCCGAGCTGGTGAGTCCTCACCAGGCTGGATTTGTTAAAGGTAGAGAGGCCTCGGTCAATATCAGCAGGGTGTTGCTGGGTATGGAGCAGACCTTGCTTGCTCGGGACCCGCTCATTCTCGTCAGCTTAGACTCTGAGAAGGCCTTCGACAGGGTGTCCTGGCGCTATATGTTTGCGGCCCTCCGGCAGTTTGGATTTCAGGGTGCTTTTTTACAGTGGCTGCAGGCGCTATATGCAGCCCCCCAGGCAGTAGTAGACGCAGGGGGGGTGTGCTCCCAGCCCTTTTCGCTACATCGGGGTACGAGACAGGGTTGTCCACTCTCTCCTCTATTATATGTGTTACAATTGGAACTACTTCTACTTTCCCTGATAGCGTCTGCGCAGATACCGGGCATTGAATGGAGGGGAGGGAGCATTAAGGTCAGCGCGTTTGCGGACGATCTCTTGTTGTGTCTGACGCAGCTGATGAGGTCACTGCCGGAGGCCCTCCGCGCGATTGAGCACTTTGGCGGGTTCTCAGGGCTCCGCATCAACCGGACGAAATTGATGATCTTAGATGTGGATAATCTCTCTCGACGTAGTTGGCGGGGAACATTTACGCTTAGTTGGGCGAAGGGGCACATTCGATATTTGGGCGTTGAAATCCCTGCACGTTTGCAAGCCCTCTATGAAGTAAATGTTCGACCCCTCCTTACCTCTACGATAGCGAAACTGCAGAGGTGGAAGGACCTCCCTCTGTCTCTGATGGGGCGGGTTGCACTTGTGCGGATGATAGAGTGGCCCCGCTGGTTGTATCTACTGCGGAATCTACCGCTCTGGCTAACTAGACGAAATCTGCGGGAGCTTCACAAACAGGTCGCTTTTTATGGAGGTCTCGGAGAGCGCATATCGCGTTAGAGACGCTCATGCGGCCGGTTGATGAGGGGGGCCTAGGCCTGACCCCTCTGCGGTCCTATAATCTTTGCTATGTAGCGCGGCGTTTAAGTGATCTGGTGGTGGGGAACGACGAGAAGATGCCGATTACCCTGATCGATCAATTCTCGGAGAACTGGCACAGGACCTACTTGCTCCATTGTGGGGGAGCAATGCTTCCGCCGGCTTGGAGGGCGTCCTCTTATCTGCGTACGCTGCGAGTGGTGTGGAAGCTCCTATGTCGGTCCCGAGGCCGGCCTTGGAGAGCCACGGACTGCTTGCCCCTGATGGGCAATAGAAATTTCTTGCCGGGGAGCGCTAGCGGGATAGGTCAAATTTGGTCGCGGGCGGGTATTGAGTACCTTGGGCAACTGCGAATGGAGACTTCGGATCAGCTCGACTCTTTCCACATATTGTCGAGACGGTATAATCTGCAGAAAGCGACGTTTTATTATTACTTACAAGTGCGGCATTACGTGGGCAGTATCCCTGGTGGGAATGAGTTGCTCTCACGCGATCATAGTCTTTGGTTATTACTGGAGAACTGTCAAGAGCATCCCACTGCCAGTAAGTTGAAGGAGCTTTTGGTTCCTCCTAGAAACTTGGAGGGTTTAATTTCTCTGGTACAGCGATGGAGACGAGATGGAGTGGCGGACCTCACAGTAGAGTTGGTGGGGATAGTATTTCGTAGAATTTGGGAGCTCTCAGAAGCTGTCCGTTACCGAGAGTTACAATTCAAGCTTTTGTGGCGAGCATATATTTCTGAGTGGAGCGCGGAGGCTGGGGCTTCTGGCATCGGATGTGTGTGGTCTCTGTAAGAGGAACGTGGGTACCCTGTTGCACCATTTTTGGTTCTGTCCCCTAATTCTAATTTTTTGGGAGGCGGTGAGGAACAAATTGGCACTCTGGGTGGGCGGGGCGGTAGACCAAACCTTACGTGGTGTTTATTTCATGTGGGATGTTTAGGGGTCCAGGGGACAGCAGCCCAGAGGCGGCTGTTTGAGAAGAGTTTTCTAGTAGCTAAACACTGTATTTTACGGCATTGGTTATCGGAGGGTGGCCCGGGGCTTGTGGAATGGGAACGACAGATGGGTGAACTCATGCACATGGAAGGTAGAACGGCCCGACTTCTTGGGGGTAAAGCTTGGACACGCTTCCAAACTATCTGGGCGCCCCTATTGCAGACCTCGAGTCCAGACCAAGGGGGAGTACAGGACTAGGATTAGGATTAGTGTCCCTGGAGGCAAGCTCTATTGTGCGGAGGGGTGGTTTAAGTGGCTGAGACTGGGAGAGAACTGTAGAGGGGGTATTGGAGGTCATTTCTAGACAAGGAGAGGGTGGGTGGTTTAGGGGAAGGGGGGAGGAGAGGGGGTTGTTATGGTTGAGGAGGGGGGTGGAGGGGTATAGACTTTAGCTATCCGGTTTTGTTTACGGTTGGGCGAGGGTGGCACCTATATTGTACTCAGGATACAACCTGAGGGGCCCCAGAGGTGACTGTACTCTGCAATTGTATTTAGCGCACCTTTGGTATCTTTGTTAAGTACTCTGTTATTTACTCTGTTCTTGAATCTGTGCTGGTTGTGTTTGTATTCCTCAGTTGCTATAGGAATTCTGATTTTTGACGGTTGCTGTTAATGGGCACTTTGACGGTCTGACTGATTGTATGCTTTATGTGAAAATAATAAAAATGACTTTACATAAACAAGGGAGAAAGTTATTCGGTTTGACTCTAGACTGATCTCCTTCAATGAGTTTGATCTGAATGAACCATTGTTTACATTCAAATTTTTCAAAAATTGAATTAATAAATTTAACTTTAGTGTACGATCGGTGTAAGGAATGAATGATAGGTATTGGAAAAGTGATAGGAGAAATGTCCTGAATTGTCAAAGTGGCTTAACTCCCATAATCTTCTGATTAATTTCAAGAAAATTGAGATACTATAGGTAACCAGGAACCATGACTTTAAACCTCCCTCAACTTTACACCTAAAAGAAGCTGTTTTACAGAATGAGGTGAAATTCCTTGGGATTACTCTAGACCAATTCCTTAGCATGACCACCCATAAAAAATTAACCCCTGGTAAGATCTATTACAAACTAAAGATGATTTAGCAATTGAGACCACTGCTATCAAGCTATGACTTTCGGTCTGTCATTCAGGCAATGATCACCCCACATTTTGATTATTGTAACAGCATTTTCCATAGCCTCTCCAAACAGGCAATAAGCCAGTTACAGATGGCCCAACATGTGGCTGCACAAATTATTTGGTAAGTTAATAGAACTGAATATTTCACACCCATATTCTATGAATTACACTTGCTGGCAATTTATAGCTGTATAAAATACAAGTTACTCATGATCACATCCAAACTTCTAAAGAATATACTGTAGCTCCATCATACTCAACTCTCAACACCTTCATAGTCCCCACAGACTTCTGCAAGGCTAACTGCTTGATAAGCAACACAGCCTTTACATACACTGCACCCATGAACTGGAACTCCCTCCCTGATAAGCTCAGATCCATTAATAATCTCTCCACATTTCGTAAGGCCCTTAAAACCACTCTTTGCTGAGCACTTTGCAACCCACAGGACCAAGTCAAGGTCTACCCAACCTAGCCTTCCCATGCATTCCAATACAGTAGACAACCCTTGAGCTTAGTAAATATGATGGGAATGGAATTATCTTTGTAAATATGTTATTTAAATATGCCACTGTATAAAGCTGATATTGAATAAGACGAAAAATCTGTATATAATTCTACCATCTCACTCTGTTATAATTATGTTCAATGTAAGAAGTTTTGTTGTCTGGAATCTGCTTTGATTGGAAAAAGCGGTATAAAAAAACCTTTAAAGAAAATAAATAAATAATTTTAAAAAATCCAGCAATTCAAGAATAAATGGATCGCAGTGCGTTCTAGCAGGTTACAACCCATTACACGGAGACACCCACTCCACCTCGAGATATCCTTTCCTAATACTTTCAAGGCTGCAGGGCCGCGTACCTGTGGGCCGGGGTAACCGGGCCGACGGCGCGCGGCGACCCCTCCGGTCGTGAAGCCGCATGGGTGGGAGGCGTCACGGGAGGCCGGCGGCGGCATCATTTGAATCGATTGGCTCCCGCGGGTGATGGGCGGTAGCGGGAGCCAATCAGGAGAAGCGGTGATTGAAGAGTGGGAGGGAAGGAGAGCACGGAGCCAGCGGGGCCTTCAGTCACGTGGAGAGACTGAGGAAGGCAGCTGGCGTCGTGCTTGGGGAGCAGGCTGCAGGCATGTGACTGCGAGGAGAAGGAGGAGACGTGAAGCAGGCAGGGCTGTTGGATCGGGCCGCAGATGGTGCTCTTTGGACCAGGAGCGTGGGAGTCGAGTGGAGGAGACTTGGGAAGCGTCGGAGCCGGGGCAGAGGATGGCAAGAGTCCAGGAAGCCACGAGGCAGAGTGAGGGCTGATGCTACACCGGAGCGGAGGATCTGTGGGGGCGCAGGCAAGTGGCAAGGTCTTATTAAAAAAATAAATAAATAAGAAATAACGAACTAAACCTGCTGGTTGGGCAGTTACGGGCAGCATGCCACAGTGTAATGGCAACGCAGGACGGGAGAGAGGGGCTGGAAGGCTGGGCAGGGCTGCACAGTGCCAGGACAGACCTCCTCAGAGGGGGGAAGCTAACTTGTGCAGTGAAGGTGGGGGCAAGAGAAGCAGAGGGGGGCGAGGGACTGGGACTTCGCCAGACGAGCGGCAAGGGCACAGAGGGCTGTGGGCCAGCGAGGCGCGGGGGCAGTTCTGCCATTGAGGGGTAGGGGGCGAGTTGGATCGGTGGAGGCCCGGGGGGAGGAGCGAATGGGGGAAGATGAGGGGTCACATGGGAGAGAGGGCAGTGCAGCGGGGGTAGCGTTACCACTGGTGGGGCAGGTGGTAGAGGAAGGGCAGGGGGTGCCCCCACTGCAGGATGGGGGGGTGATACCAGAAAGGGAGGGGAGGGTATGCAGGCCAGCTCTGGGGGGCAAGGGTTCACAGGCGTGGGGTTTGGGGTATTGCGACCGGATGGATATGACAATATGTGTGGTCCCATGGCCTGGGATTATTGGAGGGGAGGGGGCAGGGGTCTTCCAGGGCAGAATGGCTGGGAACCTGGCAACCCGCATGGCCCGCAGCAGTTCCCCCCCTCCCCCCCCCCGTGTTTCCTTTTTTATCTCCACAGGCGACAGTGGCGTGGCAGCAGCCAGGCGGGCTTGGAGCAGGAGGTTCAGTTCGAGTGGAGACCGCGGAGGAGAGAACGGCAGCAAGGATGGATGCTGGAGTGGTGCAGGATGGAGCACAGCGAGGGGAGAGGGGGCCGGAGATGGAACCTGAGTCGGGGACTCGAACACCGGTGGCCGAGGACTTGACAGGCGTGGCAGGTGAGTTGTCGGGAGGATGCGAAGGGGTGACGAAAGAAAGCGAAGGGCAGCACGTCGGGGTGGGGGGCAAGGCGCGGAAGAAAAGAAAGCATTCCTGCCAGCGGCACCGAGGAGGTGATACTTCCTCGTCATCGGAGGGCTCCTCCTCGTCGACATCGGAGGAGGAGCCGGTCTGGGGGGTGGGGGAGTGACCAGGAAGCCGCAAGGGTGGGGGGAGGAGGTAGTACACCCACGTTGGCTTCTTTTTCCGAGTTATGGGAAGGGGTTCCGCGGGCGTTGCGGTGAAAGATCAGGAAACGGTGTTATATAGATATCTTCCGTTTACTAGAGGGGAGGCGTTGGTCGGGGGAGAGCCGGAAGAAGAGAAAGGAAGATGAGAAGGTGGGGAGGATTAAAAGAGTACCCCGCAATGTGGTAAATTGGGCTAGGGCTTTTTTGAGGTTGGCAAGTGTGTGGGGGCATCAGCACCCAGATCAATATGGAATGCTGCTCGCCTATGCAGACTCCATTTTGGATGCGGCTCAGACGCACGAAGGTTGTGCTTGGCTCAACTACGATGAGACGTTTCAGGATAAAATGGAAGAAAATAAATCGCTGTCTTGGGGGACGCAAGATATTAGTTTGTGGTTGACCCAGATGTCGGCCAAAGCAGGAGGGTCGGGGGGGCCGGGGCCACTCGGGGGGGGGGGGGCAAGAAGAGGGGGAACAGGGATGGCAAGGACGGGATGTTCCTTTCGAGACGCAGGGCCCTCCGGGTTGCAGAAAGCAGGGGGGGGGACGGGGCAGGGGATATTGGCTGGCGATTTAACAAATTGTCATGCCCATTTCCTGACTGCAAGTTCCGGCATGCATGTTCGATCTGCAATGGGGGGCATTCCGCACTCAAATGTGCCCGGAGAGGAATCCCCTCCCCAGCCCTCCCAGCTCCCAAGTAGTATAGATTTACAGGGCCTGGCTCCCACGCCTATCAGGCTGGAAGCATTACGGCCTGTGGCTTCGGAGATATCCGAGGCGGAGGGATCGGGCAATGATCAAAGGTGATTTCAGTTCAGGGTTTCGGATACAAGTGCTAGGGACAGTGGAGGCAGAAAGGGCACAGAATGCGGTATCAGTAAGGCGTTTACCTGACGTAGTGAGGGAGAAGTTGAGGAAGGAGTTGGATCTGGGCAGAATTGCCGGCCCATTTGAGAGCTGGCCATTCGCGGATTTGGTGGTTTCCCCATTGGAAATCATACCAAAGAAAGAACCAGGGAAGTTCAGGCTGATTCACAACCTGTCCATCCCGGTAAATGATCTGATTCTGAAGGAGAGGTGCACAGTGAGATACGCGTCCTTCGATGCCGCAGTGGACTTGGTCCGCAGATGTGGCATGGGGAGTAGGCTGGCTAAGGTGGACATTGAATCGGCTTTCCAATTGCTACCGGTCCACCTGTCGGCCTTTCCGTTGTTGGGGTTTGGGTTCGAGGGCAGTTGGTACTTTGATAAATGCATGCCGATGGGTTGTTCTGTTTCATGTGCCTACTTTGAAATGTTTAGCTCGTTTATGCATTGGGCGGTCGTTAAAAAAGTGGGATGCGCGAATGTGGTGCACTACTTGGACGATTTCCTCTTCGTGGGAGCAGCGCAGTCGTTGCAGTGCCAGGAGCTATTGGAAGGATTTGTGGAATTAGCTTGGGCTTGGGGAGTGTCTTTGGCGGGGGAAAAAACGGAGGGGCCGGATACATGCATCACTTTCTTGGGGGTGCAGCTGGATACAGTTGAAATGGTCGCGTGCTTGCCAAGGGAGAAGGTGGAGAGGCTGCGAGTGTTGGTAGCCAATGTGCTGAGATCACATAAAATCATGTTGAAAGAGATGCGGGCTTTAATAGTCTCGCTGAATTTCGCTTGCAGGGTGATACCTATGGGTCAGGTATTTTTGCAGCGCTTAGCGGCGGCAACGGGGGGAGTGTGGAAACCTCATCACCAGATCTGGTTATTGCAGAGTGTTAGGGCAGATTTGGGGGTCTGGGATGTGTTTTTTCAGGAGTTCAATGGTACATCAATCTTGTTGGAGGCAGCGATCTCTTCTGAGGACCTACAACTGTTTACGGATGTGGCGGGTAGTGGAGGACTGGGCTTCTACTTTAGAGGTTCGTGGTGCACGGCGGTTTGGCCACAGTCATGGCGGGAGGAAGGGCTGCTGACCAATATCACATTTCTAGAGCTGTTTCCGTTATTAGTGGTTTTGGAATTGTGGCCGGACAGGCTGCGTAATCGTAGGCTGGTCTGGTGGTGCGACAATGAGGCAGTAGTGCAGGTGATAAACCGTTATTCTCCACAGTGTTTGAAGGTGGCAGCGTTGATGAGAGCAGTAGTTTTAACCTGTCTGTGTTTGAATGTTGCGGTTAAGGCGCGTCATATCCCGGGTAGCACTAACAGAATCGCTGATGCTCTCTCGTTTCCAGTGGGACCTGTTCAGGAGGCTGGCGCCGGATGCAGACGCCATAGGAGCGGAGGTCCCAGAGCACTTATGGCAGCTTGGCCTGCAGAGATGCTGACGCTGCTGCAGAGGTCGGTGTCACCAGTGACATGGGCGGCGTATCAGCACGGTTGTGACAGAGTGGTGGACTTTCTCACAAGAAGGGGGTGGCAGCAGGGGCAGGTATCTGATCAGTTGATGGCGGAATATGTGATCTTTGCAAAAGCGGCGGGGGCGTCGAAAGCATCGGTCCGGATGCACATAGCAGGATTTACATTCTTTGCTCAGGCGGTGGGTTGGGGCTTCCAGGTTGGAGGGTTCCTGATGCGCAGACTTTTGCAAGGATGGGAGCAGGTGCAGCCTACTGCATGAGATGGGTGGATGCCAATTACGCACGACTTGTTGGTACGGGTCTGTGCGGCATTGCCGCGAGTGACGAGGTCCCCACATGAAACCCATCTGTTTCAGGCAGTCTTTTGTGTGGCGTTTTTTGGCGCCTTTAGGGTGAGAGAGTTAGTAGCAGATTCCCGCCGAGCTTCTGGATGGGATGGGGCTGCCCCATAGGGAGATCCAGTGCATAGGCCGATGGCATACCCAAGCATTTCAGGGCTACGTGCAGCTGTGAGTTGAGAAGGGGTTACAGAGTGGAGACTAACTGTTGATTTTGTTGCTGATGGGGAAAGGAATCCGAGGACTTGCTGGTTATTTGGTCACTCCTTCGTGCACTGGGCGGAGCAGCATGCAGCAGTGCGGCCAGTGGGGCCTAATTTTGGATTAGAGGCGACAGAGGCGATGGTCATATGGCTGGGCGAGCGTGGGCTGCGGTGGACGCAGCTCTTGCCTTTGCTGAGGCACCACAGTCGGACAGCCTGCACTAATCCTGTTGCATTTGGGGGGCAATGACTTGGGTTCCTGGACCTATAAACAGTTGATAAGGGCGGCCAAATGGGATCTGGGAGCAGTGTTGAAGATGTTTCCTGGGGTATTGTTGTTATGGTCAGATATTATTCCAAGGCGGGCTTGCTGGGAGCAGCGGCGATGGGCCAGGGGCCTGACGAAGATCAATCGCCAGACTGGACATTGGGTGACGGAGCAAGGGGATTATCAGATACAGCATCCCTGGGTGGAAATTGCCTGCACAGATTTGTTCCGGCAGGATGGGGTACTTTTATCCCCGTGGGCTTAGACTTGCTCCTGAATGATTGGCAGGAGGTCTTGGAATATGTCCTAAAGCGGGGGGACGCTGGTCGCAGCTTGGAAAGGGGGGGGGGGGCTGCTCAGGGACCTAAAGATCACCTGAGCCGGTGGGCGGGATCCCGGAGGTTTCCGGGTTCCGGAGCCATAGAGATTGGTAGGGCAGGGGTGGGGTACCCCCGACCCGGATAACCCCGGTGGGCTTTTGCTAATAATATGGCGAAGCCGGAAGAAGGGGTGGTAGGTTGTAGCCGCGGACGCTAGGCGGCGGAAGCGGAAATGATATCACTTTGCTACCCACATGGCTGGTGAGACATTTCTGTTGAAGGCGTAAGTTAATTGTTTGGAAATGGTTATTGTTATGGTTAAATTAATAAAGCTGCAACTGGTGTTTATGCCAATATTGTAGTTATGTGATTATTGTGGGGGGGCAAGGAAAGAAGGGGTGGGGGGGGGGTAAAAGGGGCGCACCGCGTCTGCCGTACCTCGGTTATTTCAAGGCTGCAGGGCCGCGTACCTGTGGGCCGGGGTAACCGGGCCGGCGGCGCGTGGCGACTCCTCCGGTCGTGAAGCCTGTCATGAGGCGTGTGTCAATAAAGATGAGTGTTTGAAAAGAAATCCTGTTTCTTTTAAGGAACTAGGTGTGCAATTACCCCCAGGCACAGCTAGAGGGAGCAGGAACAGACATTCGGGAGTTAATGAGCCTAGGAACTCTGATGACTTGCACCTGGAAGGGAACCCGGAAGTCATCCCAAGCAGTTTGCTTTATAAATCAGAACAGAATGCTTCTAGAGGGGAGAAGGAGCAGGAGAAGAAGGAGAGCCACCGAGAGAAGGCTGAGAGCCACAGAGAGAGAGCTGAGAGGCACCTAGAGAAGGAGCAAGAGAAGGCTGAGAGGCATCAAGAGAGGACTGAGAAGAACCTGAGTGGGAACAGACTTCACAAGGTTGGGAGCCAGAAGGCCCAAACTGACCCTGCTGCACAAGGGAAGTTTGCTAGAGCCAGCTCTAAGGTGAGAGTGTCTGCCACGCCCTGTTCTTACAGTCTGCCTGAATCCAGAACAGAGAGACGGAAGCCAGGAACCAGGGAGAAGGGTTCTGAGAAGAGCTTACAATCTCTGAAGGGTTATTACCAAGTTTTACCAGGTCAGAGAGGAAAACACTTTTATCGTCAGCTGGAGTTCTTACCCAGAGAGAGAGGAGAATCCAGGACAAGTTTTACTCCACTGCCTAGAAGCACAGCTGTATCCAACGCTGGCAGGCAGAGGCTCAGCTACCAAAAGAGAGTGGTTGGAAGAGAATACACTGGTGATTCCATCTCATCTAAATCCAGGTATGAAACATTAACCAATGACTGTGAATATTGTGCTCCTAAAGGCTCTGCTAAAACCCGTGCCCCTTGTGTGAGGGGAAAGAAACCAGATTGGTTCAGTCAAATTCCTGCAGCCTTGAGAACCCCTGGCTGTGGGAAGCCAGACTCCAGAGTCCTAACCTACAAGGCTGGGTCAGACAGGGACAGTGAATATTCCTCTACTGAGTATAGCGAAGGGGAGTCCATGGAGATTGAATACCCAAATACTGTTCCCTTATCTCTACCAGAGCTTATGGAATGTGACTGGTGCACGGCCTCAGCTCCAGAGTCTGTATGCTCTATATAGTGAAGAAGAATGAATGAAATGTAAGTGCTGTTTCTTGTACTGAAATTCCGGTAGTGAAACCTGCCTTAGTTGTGAAGCAACAATTAAGCAACCATTGCAAATACTGGTACCTTTTGACACAAAGGACTTCCTGTTTCATGGATTATCTCTTATGTTGAACCTTTGCATTAACCAGGGAATAAAAGCCTTATTTCCCTCCACCTGGTCTCATTAATGAGTGCTCCTAGGTAGTTGGAATCTGTGAGGTCACTTCTCTCAACTACGCCGAGTGAACTTACATTCCCTTGACTGCCTAGCATAATCTTTGCCCGGGGTCACCCCAACAGTAATAAGGCGTAGACGGGGGAGCCCCGCGACAAGCCGCATGGGCGGGAAGCGTCACGGGAGGCCAGTGGCAGCATCATTTGAATCGATTGGCTCCCGCGGGTGATGGGTGGTAGCGGGAGCCAATCAGGAGAAGCGGGGGTTGAGGAGTGGGAGGGAAGGAGAGCACAGAGCCAGCAGGGCCTTCAGTCGCGTGGAGAGACTGAGGAAGGCAGCTGGCATCCCTCCCTCCCGCCCCTTAAGTGGTGGCTTAGGGCTGGTTGTTTTGGGGTGTTGCAGCTGGAGGGGGTGGCAGGATCCCAGAGGTTTCCGGGGTCCGGAACCATAGAGATTGGTAGGGCAGGGGTGGGGTACCCCCGACCTGGATAACCCCGGTGGGCTTTTGCTAATAATATGGCGAAGCCGGAAGAAGGGGTGGTAGGTTGTAGCCGCGGACGCTAGGCGGCGGAAGTGGAAATGATATCACTTTGTTACCCACATGGCTGGTGAGACATTTCTGTTGAAGTGAAGGAGTAAGTTAATTGTTTGGAAATGGTCATTGTTATGGTTAAATTAATAAAGCTGCGACCGGTGTTTATGCCAACATTGTAGTTATGTGATTATTGGGGATGGGGGGCAAGGAAAGGAGGAGAGGTGAAAGGGGCGCACTGCGTCTGCCGTGCCTCAGTTACTTCTCTGCCTTGGTAAATGAGGATTCTCCATTAATGGAAACTGAGGTGAAGTCTTAAGACAAGAAAATTGACATACAGTGTAAGAGAAATGTCCCGGGTGTTGTCAAGGTATTTTGAAACAGAAAACTGATAAGGTGATTCCATTATCAGAGGCATTAATTTCAAGAACGCTGTTCCAGAATCAGGTGAGAAAATGCCTTCCAGAGTCTTCAGACAGTAAGAATAAAAAACAGCTTGCTAGAGAAGTCCCAGAGGAAAGTAAGTGGTTTAAAACTGATGTTATAATCCATCTTACATGATATGTCCAGAACAGTATCCCTACAATGCAAAAGTACTTCCAAATTTAGTGAAAATAATAGAAAAGGCAGTACAATTACAGCTACAGAACTTCATAACACTTCCACCCCCTTGAACATGCAACAACATGAGTTTAGACCAAAATGCAATGTGCAAACACTGCTCACCTCACTCGTAAACACTCTGGGGGACATTCTGTCCCGTGAATAGCGGGAACATAGATCCCTGCTATTCGCTCCCCTGCCAGCCCTGGCAAAACCATTTCCATACCAACAACGTGTTTTACAGGGAGGCTTTGATGTGGGTGTGAAGGGGCATCGCTGAGGTGCAGCAAGGGTGGACAGTGGGTGGTCCGCAACCCTGAAGATAGGCTGACAGAAATAGGAATAAACAGCACCCTATTCTCCTGGTTCCAGTTTTACTTGACAGCATGCATGCAGCAAGTAAACGTAAGGGACAAAACTTCCAAACCAATTAAACATCTAAGTGACATACCCCAAGGTTCCTCCATGTACATACAACCAATTTGCAAACTTCTTCAGAGCCACAAAACAGAGTTACTTACCTGTAACAGAGTTCTCCGTGGACAGCAGGATAAGTCATCCACACCTGGTGTAGTCCCCCGACGGCGCCATGACGGAAGTGCTCTATAGCTCAGAAGCTTCTGAGCATGTGTGAGGTGGTCCCACCTCCCGAGCCCGCCCCTAGCCGGCCAGTTAGTGACTAGCTATGCCCTTGCGGCTAGGTGCGGAGCGGTGCGCAGGCCACCCTCATGCAGGGGAGGCGGGTGGGATGGTGTGGCTGACTTATCCTGCTGTCCACGGAGAACTCTGTTACAGGTAAGTAACTCTGTTTTCTCCTAGGACAAGCAGGATGTGTCAGCCACACCTGGTGTCTCCCAAACTATGATTCACGCTGAGGAGAATGAGGGAGGCATGCGTAGAAATGCAAACGTTTATTGTGAATACAACAGGCTTAAGAATAAAGTGCAACTCCACCATATCCATAGAGGATGCAAGAGGTAGGCATTAACTGTGCAATCCAGTGAACAGTGCAACACAACAACAGTGCAAAGAACAATAGTGCATCAACAATTAAACTAGTGCAATAACAATTCAGAGCAATAGTGCCAGTGCATGGTAAGCAACAGGTCCTCTCGGTTCAGTCTTGTGCAGTGCTAGCACACACGGGTGCCGTGGCCGCAGATAGGACTGCTCGGCCAAACGAGCTGTCAGACGCAGAGTGGATGTCGAGGCAGTAGTGTTTCTGGAAGGTGAGGTGAGAGGACCAGGTGGCGGCTTTGCAGATATCGCTCACCAAAATTTCCTGTTCGCAGGCCAGAGAAGCGGCTATCGCGCGGAGCTGGTGTGCACTCGCCCTGTTTGCTGGGAGTGCGCCCGCCTTCTGAAGACAATAGGCAACGCAGGCTGAAATCCAAAGGGATAGTGTGCGCTTGGTAACAGGTCTCCCTGGTTTGTTCGGGTCGAAGGAGACGAAAAGCTGGGTCCCCCGACGAATGGCAGATGTCCTGTCGATGTAGATGCGTAGGGCACGTACGCAATCTAGGGAGTGAAGACGTTGCTCTTCGGGGGATGAGTGTGGTGCTGGAAAGAAGGATGGTAGCTCCACTGCCTGGTTGATGTGAAAAGCGGAGGCGACCTTTGGCACAAACTTGGGGTGAGTCCGCAGGGATGCCCGGTTGTGGTAGAGTTTCGTGTATGGCGGGTGTGCCACGAGAGCCTGCAACTCGCTAACCCTCCGGGCAGAGGTGATGGCGACGAGGAAAAGGGTCTTCCAGAAGAGATATTTTCCTTCAGCTGTGGCCAACGGTTCGAATGGCTCCTGCATGAGCTGTTGTAGAACGATGTTAAGGTCCCAGGAGGGTACTGGTTTCTGTACCGGGGGTTGCAGATTTCGGAGCCCTCTCATGAAACGCGTCACAATGGGAAGGGCGGCAATAGAGCCTGACGTTGTGTCTTCTGTGCACTCGTGTAGAGAGGCAACGGCCGCAAGGTGTACCTTGATGGATTGAGGTTTCAAACCCGAGCTGAAGAGGAGAGCAAGATACTGTAAGATCGTGGGTATCGGGCAAGACGCTGGGTCGACTCCTTGGTCCTTGCGCCAGATACTGAAGCGTTTCCACTTGAGGCCGTACGCCCTTCTGGTAGATGGTCTCCGGGAAGCCAGAACAATTTGTTGTACATCTGGAGAAAGGTGTGAGCCATTGAAGGTTATCCTTTCAGTCTCCAGGCTGACAAGGCTAGCGTCTGGAGATTGGGGTGCCAGGTTAGGCCCCCGTTCTGGGTTAACAGGTCTGGTCTCAGAGGTAGTCGGATTGGAGGTTCTTGAGCGAGCTGCAGTAGCAGGGAGAACCACATCTGTCGTGGCCAATAGGGGGCGATCAGAATCACGTGCGCTTTCTCCTTGATGATACGTTGTATCGTGGTAATCAAGAGAGGTGTTGGAGGAAAGGCGTATGCCAACTCCCAAGTTCTCCACGGAATGGCGAACGCGTCCGAGGCCACCCTCTGCTGTGACGGGTGCTTGGAGCAGAACAAGGGACATCTGGCGTTCTCTTCGGTCGCAAAGAGGTCGATCTGGGGGGTTCCCCAGCGCTGGAAGAGGTTGCGTATCACTTCCATGTGGAGCATCCACTCGTGAGGTTGAAGCTGTCTGCTGAGCCTGTCTGCCAAGGCGTTCTGATCCCCGGGAAGGTAAGTCGCCTGAAGTGTGCAGTTGTTGTCCAGCGCCAAGGCCCATGTCTCGAGGGCTTCCTTGCATAGCGAACGGGAGCCAGTGCCCCCTTGTTTGTTTATATAGAACATGGTTACCTGGTTGTCTGTCTGCACCAAGACTGCTTTTCCCGCCAGGTGAGGCATGAAAGTCTGGAGGGCATACCTGACAGCCCGGAGTTCGAGAAGATTGATGTGGAGGGCTTGTTCCGCTCTGGTCCATGCTCCTTGTGTGCTGAGATGCAGTAGATGGGCCCCCCATCCCGTGGAGGAAGCATCCGTGGTGAGGATGAGTTGATGAATGCGTGGTTGCAGACACTTGCCCACCGAGAGGTTGGCTGGTTGTGTCCACCAACGCAGGCCCTGGACAACACGGGCAGATATTGGTATGCGGGTGCTGAGTGGTTGGGAGAGTTGCTTCCAGTGCGTCCGTAGATGCCACTGCAGTGTGCGCATATATAGCCTCGCCAAAGGGAGGACTGAAGTTGTAGCAGCCATGTGGCCTAGCAGGCACAGGATCTCGCAGGCTGAGGTCTGTTTCACCGACGACATTTTCTTGGCCAGGTGGTGTTGATCCGGAGCTCGGATAGAAAAGCCTTGCAGGCCTTGGTATCGATGATCGCCCCGATGAACTCCATGCGCTGCACCGGTTCCAATCTGGACTTTTCTTTGTTGAGAAGGAATCCCAATCTGGCCAGCAGGTATGTAGTCTGGTGCACTGCCCTGCGGAGGTCGGGGGCAGAATTCGCCGACAGGAGCCAGTCATCCAGGTAGGGAAAGATGGCGATTCCTTGTTTGCGGAGGTGTGCAGCGGCCACCGCCACACACTTTGTGAAAACTCTGGGTGCTGGGGATAGGCCGAATGGCAGGACTCGATACTGGTAATGACATCCCAGTGCTGTGAATCTCAGGAATTTCCTGTGGGAAGCGTGGACTGGGATGTGGGAGTAAGCATCCTGAAGATCCAGCGTCGCCAGCCAGTCCCCCGCTCTGATGAGGGGAAGGATGGAGTTGAGCGAATACATCCTGAACTTCTCCTTTGTGATGAAGTTGTTCAGTTTTCTGAGGTCCAAGATGGGACGTAGGCCCCCTGACATCTTGGGAATAAGGAAGTACCGGGAGTAGAAGCCAGTGTTGACCTCGTCCGGGGGCACTCGCTCTATCGCCCGGGCCTGGAGAAGTTGCTGTATGAGTTCCAGAAGTGGCTGTTCCAGGTGTTGAGGAGGCTGGCTGGTAGGTCGCTTGTGCTACCGAGGAGGGGAGGAGAAGGGCAAGCGGTAGCCCGACTGGACTATCTGAATGACCCACTTGTCCGTGGGGATCTCTTGCCAGGCTGAGAGGAATAGAGACAGGCGACCCCCAACCGGGGGATAGTCAGAAGGAAGAGGTGTCTTTCCCTGAATGGGGAGGGTTGGACTGCTTCTGTTTGCGTTGTCGCGGTTGCTGTCGCTGAAAGGGCGACTTATGATAGGTCTGCTTGAATTTGGGCGCCTGCCACTGTCGGTTGGATCCATAGTATTGCTTTGAAGTGGAAAAGGGCTTGCGGAAATAGCTCCCTTTCTGTGACCAAGGGGGGCGTTCGAGTCCGTCTGCTGCCAGTGTCTTTAGGGTGGTGCAGTCCTCTTTTAGGCCCTTCACGGTGTCGGCGACTTTGTCCCCGAAAAGGGAGTCACCTCAGCAAGGTGCATCCGCAATTCGGTCATGGGTGTTGTCCGAGAGCCCCGAGGCACGAAGCCATGCCCAGCAATGGGCCGAGATAGCCGTGCCCGCTGTCCGGACAGCTGTATCAAAGGCATCAAAGGCTGTACTCATCAGGTGCTTGCTGCATTCAGCTAGTTCCTGCATGGAGTTTGAAGCAGATGTACGTGAGTCCTTGGGAAGGTCCTGTAGTTGTTTTTTAAGGTCGGCCAGGAGGGCGTCCTGGAATAGGACATGCTGAAATTGATGGGCTGCTATCTTGGCGTTGAGCATGGCCCCTTGAAACACTTTCCTCCCCACGTCGTCTAGGCACTTGGGGTCCCGACCTGGCGGGTGGTTTGCTTGGGTACGCATAGACTTAGATCTCTTGATAGCTGATGCCACCACGATAGACTGGTGGGGTAACTGTGTCTTGTTGAAACCCGGGGCCGTGTGGATGATGTATTTGCTGTCCAAGCATCTGGAGAAAGCTTGTCCAGACGCTGGGGATTGCCAGAGTGTCAGCTGCTTGTCCTTCAATCTGCGGTGGAGGGGAAGAGCCATGGCTGGCTTAGGACCGTTTAGGTATTTCATGACCTCCGGTTCCTTCTCGTCTGATGTCACCTCCGTGGCCAGCCCCAGCTTAGAAACCACCTTTCGAAGGAATTTGGGGTATGTGAGGTCCTCAGGCACTGTTGTCGGTGGCTCCTCTGTCTCCTCTGTTGGGTTCTTGAAGGTGTCAGAGCCTGTACCTGATTCCTCCACATCCGAGCCTGGTCCCAGCTCCTCTGCATCGCTCCCCCCAGAGTCCAGCCGCGCTGGGGAAGGAGATCGCGCTCTGGAAGGTGCAGGGGAGGGAGTTCGCGCTCTGGGTGAGAGCCTGGGGAATCGAGGGGAGGGCGCCCGCTCCGAGAGGGTCCTTTGTGGACTGTGTGTCATGCGTTCCTGGTCCGGCCGCAGAGGGGCAGTCTGCTCTACAAGGCGAGATAGCAGGTTTAGGATGGCAGAAGAGGTGGATTCAGAAGATCTGCTGCTTCTGTGCCTCTTGCTGTGGTGAGAACTAGATCTCCTGCTCCTCTTGCGGCTATTGGAGGACCCACCGTGAGAATCCCTTGCCTCCGAGGGGGATCGATGTCTGCGTTGTTTGGAGGATCTCTTCCTGCCCGTCTCACCGCCACCGCGCTGTCTGGGGGATTCCCTGCTGTCTGCGCGGTGATTGCGGCTCCCTCATTGGCGCTGAGGCTCAGTACGGTCTTCTGAGCCAGAGCGGTGTAGGCTGCCTCCGCGCCGATGAGAAGCTGCCCGGTCTTGCTGCTCCCGAGCCGAAGAAGAAGAGGCTGTGTCGGCGCGGGCTCCCTTCTTTGTGCTGCTCCGTGGCTCCCCTTCAGCACGGAGAGACGTGCTGGGCAGGGGGGAGGGGGGTCTGAGTCGATCGCTGGAGGGGGCGGGACAGGAGCCGCTGCAGCCAATCCGGAGAGAGCGAGCGTGTCCGGAGGCGGGGCCAGGCGGGGCCACGAGGGCAGCGCCATCTTGGCCAGCTTAAGAACCGCATGGCAGGGAAGAGAGTCCCGGGTTGCTGCAAACCGGAGGGGGGCTTACCGGGAAGGTAGAGGCCTCTCCGGGGGCAGAACGTTCAACGGGATGGTCTGGGTGAGGATTTTTGGCCTTTTTGAGCGGCGCTTTTCCCGAGGCAATACTGGGACGCTTATGAGGACCGGAACGCTCAGCAGGCTTGGATTGATCAACAGACCTGTGTTCATTAGTCCTGAGGTGCTCCAGGTCCCGGGTCGTGGAGGCTGCAGAGGAGGAGAGCAAGTCTTGCAAGGAGTGCTCGCGGTGCTTCCTTGCCCTGGGGGACATCCGGCCGCAGCTGGCACAGTTCTCCACTTGGTGCGACGTCCCCAGACATTTAATGCAGTGCTGGTGAGTGTCTGTGATATTCATCTTTCTGTTGCAGCATAGACATTTTTTAAAACCTGGTTTAGGCATTGAAGATGTTAAATGTGTAGGAGAGCTTAGAAGTCCGTCTTGAGGCAAAGGCGGAAGGAAAAAAACTGGCCGGCTAGGGGCAGGCTGGGGAGGTGGGACCACCTCACACATGCTCAGAAGCTTCTGAGCTATAGAGCACTTCCGTCATGGCGCCGTCGGGGGACGACACCAGGTGTGGCTGACACATCCTGCTTGTCCTAGGAGAATATAAATTACTACTTATACACCAATGACCGAATGCTATACGCCCCCTTCAATACCAAGAACTCAGAATATTCACCCATAAAATCATGTTGCAAGGCTGTCGTAGGTGGGATAAAAGACTACAACCTAATAATCAACTGCGACAAGATCAAGGTCCTGATCATCACCAGAGAGATATCCTACTCACCCCCAGAAACGTTCAAGGTCAACGACATCACCCTGTCTGTAAAACAGGAAGTGAAATACATTGGAGTCACATTAGTCTAGCAACTGAATCTGCAAGTGAATATTAAGAAAATGCACAACCAACCACTTTAGGACAGTATGCCAAGCCATTATCACCTCACTCTTGGATTACTGCAATTCGATTTTACAAGAGATCCACCAGAACAAACACTGAAAGAACAATGGGAGAAATACGAAGAGAACAAAGATAGCACAGAGCATTTAAAAGCAAGCAAAGACAAGGTATCAAGGAGAAGGTTATGGTCAATAGTTTCAAAAGCATCAGAAAGGTCAAGAAGGATGAGGACTGATTAAAGGCCCTTGGATTTTGACAGGAACAGGTCACTGGAGACTTTGGCAAGAGCCGTTTCGGTAGAATGTGCAGTAAAGGGTGAAAGCCAGATTGTAGAGGATTCAGAAGAGCTTGAGAGAAAATTGAGGCAATAATGGTGAACTGCACATTCAATCAGCTTATAAATAAAGGGAAGGAGGGAGATGGGTCAATAGTGAGGACAGGTAGGGTCTAGTGAGGGTATCTTGAGGAGAGGAGTGACCACAGCAGGCAGGTAGTGAATTTGGATGAGGAAATGAGGAGAATGGTTTCCTCCTCAGAGGTCATAAAAAATGGAAGAAAGGGTAGCAGAGGTAAGGGGGGAAAGTTCTGAGTGAAGAAGGGGAGGAGGGGAAAGTAGCTGACCTCCTGGGGAATTGGAGTGTGATCGAGGATTTTGGAAGTAGTCCGCCAGGGGTCATGCAGAAAGGGAAGGAGAGGTCGGAGGTGGAGCACCTTCAGGAGAGAGTTGTGAGTTGCAAAGACTCAGTGAAGGTCAGAGGCAAGAGAGTTAGTCAGATGGACATAATAGCCTTGTTTGGCAAGTGTTATGGCTGAATGCTGAATTTCAGCCAAGCACACTCAGCTGAGTGGATACAATAACCTGGGTAGTGGAAGACAGCCAAGGTTGGGGTACAGTACACTTCATAGGGTGGAGCAAGAGCATACAGAGCAGAGGAGAGTGCAGTGTTATTGGAAGTTATTGCCTCATTAACAGACTCAGATGACATTGTGGAGGAAAGAGGCGATGAGACAATGGAAGAGAGGTCAAACAGGTCAATAGCATGTAGATCTCTAAAGAGGTTGGAGGAGACAGGGTGAGGTTGAGGTGGCAGTTGATGAAGAGTGAAGCTTAGCAGGTGATGGACTGATAAGGGAAGAATGGTGCAAGGATGAGGGGTTTTGGATTTGTTAGGAACTGGGGAACATTCTCGGGAAAGAAGGGGCTCTTCCGAAGGGATGGGCTTCACCTTAACCGTGATGTAACCAGGCTACTAGCATTAACCTTTAAAAAGGAGATAGAGCAGCTTTTAAACTAGATAATAGGGGAAAGCCGACAGTCGCTCAAGAGCTCATGGTTCAGAACAATGTATCCTTGAAGGAAGGATACTACCAAAAAAATGAAGTTAGGGCACACCAGCAGAGAGGTTCCAATAAAGACAAAGGTAGCCCAAATGCCCTTGAGTACAGAGCAGACAGAGCCACTTAACCCTCCCTAGCCCATGTTCCCTGTAAAATAGTTATCTCCAAGCTATAATGCCCTGTTCAATGTAATTTCAGTTTGTGCAATGTAAACCGCACTGATGCAGAATAGCACGGTATATAAGAGAAAATAAATAAATAAATAAATATATAAATAAATAAAATATTCCAAATTGACCCTGCCTACCAATAACCAGATTAATATGAATAAAATACAGTCTCTAAAATGCTTGTATACAAATGCTAGAAGTCTAAAAAATAAGATGGGAGAGTTAGAATATATAGCACTAAATGAGAAGATAGATATGATTAGTATCTCAGAGACATATAGCTAACATGTTATAACTATGCACTATATTTTGTGTGAGACATGGACTAGGTATCTATATATGACTGCTGATTCATTGATTCCTTGGTCTGCCTTGTTCTGTGCATTGGTGGTGTTATTTGAGTCACCAAAATGCTCAATGAACAGGAAGATTTTTAAATCCTTCCGGAATTGAAGGAGGTACTTTGTAGCTCTTAGATTATTGAGGAGGGAGTTCCATAATGCTGGGGCAATGTAGGAGAAGGCTTTTGATTTAATTAATGGAGGAGGGATGGTAAGGAAATCCACAGTACTACCTTTTAACTTTCAAAAGGGAGACTATGATAAAATGAGGAAAATGGTTAAGAAAAAACTAAAAAGGAGAAGTTGCAAAGGTCAAAGACAACAACATAAGAACATAAGATATGCCATACTGGGTCAGACCAAGGTCCATCAAGCCCAGTATCCTGTTTCCAACAGTGGCCAATCTAGGTCATACGTACCTAGCAGTATCCGCAAAAGACACAGGTTCCACAATGCTTGTATTGGGTCAAGCATTTATATCCTGGGTCTCTTTTTAATAATGGTTTATGGACCTTTCCTCCAGGAACTTGTCCAAACCTTTTTTAAACCCAGATACACTAACAGCTTTTACTACATCCTCTGGTAACAAATTCCAGAGTTTGATTACACGTTGAGTGAAAAAATATTTTCTCTTATTTGTCTTAAATAGTTTACCCTGTAGCTTCATTACATGTCCCCTAGTCTTTCTATATTCTGATAGCGTAAACAATCGATCTACGTTTACCCGTTCCACTCCATTCATTAATTTACAGACCTCTATCATATCTCCCCTCAGCTATCTCTTTTCCAGGTTGAAGAGCCCTAACCTTCGTAGCCTCTCTTCATAGGAGTAGCCTTCCATCCCCTTTACCATTTTGGTGGCTCTTCTCTGTACCTTTTCTAATAACGCTATATCCTTTTTAAGATACGGTGCCCAGAACTGCACACAATATTCAAGGTGCGGTCGTACCATGGAACGATGCAGAGGCATTATAGTATCCTTTATTTTATTTTCCATTCCTTTCCTTATGATACCTAGCATTCTATTTGCTTTCTTGGCCACTGCTGCACACTGGGCGGAGGGTTCTAATATGTATCCACGATGACTCCTAAATCTTTTTCCTGGGTGGTGGTTCCCAATGTGGAACATTGCATTGTGTAACCATAGTGTGGGTTGTTCTTTCCTAGGTGCATAACTTTGCACTTGTCCACATTAAATTTCATCTGCCATTTGGATGCCCAGTCTTCCAATTTATCCAGATCCTCCTTCAGTTTTCCACAGTCCTCTTGGGTTTTAACAACTTTAAACAGTTTTGTGTCTGCAAATTTGATAACCTCACTAGTTATTCCCTTTTCCAGGTCATTTATGAATATGTCAAAAAGTAGCGGACCCAGTACAGATCCCTGGGGTACTCCACTATTCACCTTTTTCCATTGGGAAAATTGGCCATTCAGCCCTACCCTCTGCTTTCTATCTTTTAGTCAGTTCCCGATCCACAATAGTACACTGCCTCCTATCCCATGACTTTTTAGTTTTGCCAAAAGTCTCTGATGAGGAACCTCGTCAAAGGCTTTCTGAAAGTCCAGATATACTATATCAACCGACTCACCTTTGTCTACCTGTTTATTCAAACCTTCAAAAAAACGTATGAGATTAGTAAGAAAAGATCTTCCTTGTCTAAAGCCATGTTGGCTGTCTCCCATTAGGCCATGACTATCTACATGCTGTGTAATTTTGTTCTTTATGATGGTTTCTACCATTTTCCCCAGTACTGACGTCAGGCTCACTGGTCTGTAATTTCCTGGATCACCTCTGGAACCCTTTTTAAAAATTGGCGCTACATTAGCGATCCTCCAATCTAAAGGTATTACAGATGATTTTAATAGCAGGTCTGCAATCTCATATTTCAGTTCTTTCAACACTCTTGGATGTATACCATCCGGTCCAGGTGATTTGCTACTATTCAGTTTATCAAATAGTTGTAATACATCTTCTCGGTGTAGCAATATTTCTCTCAATTCCTCTGCACTATCACCTTTAAGTACCAATTCAGTGTTGGGTAACATCCCTACATCTTCCTCAGTAAAGACCGAAGCAAAGAATTCATGCAGTCTCTCCGCTATAGCCTTGTCTCCTCTTACTGCCCCTTTTACCCCTCTATCATCTAATGGTCCAATTGACTCTCTCACAGGCCTTTTGCTACGAATGTACTTGAAAACATCTTTATTTCGTGTTTTTGCTTCCCTAGCAAGTTCCTTCTCAAATTCTCGCTTTTCCTGCCTTATCAATGCTTTGCATTTAACTTGCCAGTGCTTGTGCTCTTTCCAGTTTTCGTCGTTTGGCTCTTTTTTCCATTTCCTGAAAGATGTTTTTTTGGCAACAGCAGCTCTGATCTCACCTTTAAACCATGCTGGCAGTTTTTTGGACTTTCTTCCACTTTTCTTAATGCGTGGAATACTGCTGGTCTGGGCTTCCAGGATAGTATTTTTAAACAACACCCAAGCTTGATGTAAGTCTTTAACCTTTGGAACTGCTCCTTTTATTTTTTTCTTAACTATTTTCCTCATTTTATCATAGTTTCCCTTTCAAAAGTTATAAGGTAGTACTGTGGATTTTTTTACTGTCCCTCGTCCACTAATTAAATCAAACACGATCATGCTATGATCACTATTGCCAAGTGGTCCCAACACCCTTATTTCTTGCACCAGATCTGGTGTTCCACTAAGGACTAGATCCAGTATGGCTACCCCTCTGGTCAGTTCATGAACCAGCTGTTCCAAGAAGCAGTCATTTATTTCATCTATTTATTTATTTACATTCTCTTATATACCGCACTATTCTGCATCAGTGCGGTTTACATTGAACAAACTGAAATTACATTGAACAGGGCATTATATCTTGGAGATAACTATTTTGCAGGGGACATGGGCTATGGAGGGTTAAGTGGCTTGCCCAAGACCACAAGGAGCACCTGTAGAACTAGAAACCCCAGTCCTTCCGGCCCAAGGTTGCTGTCCTCTAGTGGGATTTGAACCCCCGACCTTCCGGCCTGAAGTACCTTGCCCCAAGATCTAGAAACTTTATCTCCCAAGCATGTCCTGCCGTGACACTGACCCAGTCGATATCAGGGTAATTGAAATCACCCATTACTACTATCCTGCTGTGACTTTTGTTAGCTTCCTTGAGCATTTCATCATCCATTTGTTCATTCTGGCCAGGTGGTCGATAGTACACCCCCTCTGCCATCACCTTTCCCTTCATACATGGAATTTCAATCCATAGAGATTCTACAGCAAATTTTGTTTCCTGCAAAACTTTAATCCTTTCTGACTCAATGCCCTCTCAAACATCGAGCGCAACCCTTGCACCAATTTGATCAGTTCTATCATTACGATATAGTTTGTATCCAGGTATCACAGTGTCCCACTGGTTATCCTCCTTCCACCATGTCTCTGAGATTGCAATCATATCTAACCTCTCATTTAGTGCTATATATTCTAACTTTCCCATCTTATTGTTTAAACTTCTAGCATTTGCATACAAGCATTTCAGAGACTGTATTTTATTAATATTAATCTGGCTATTGGTAGGCATGGGTAATTTGGAATCTTTACGCTCTGTATGCACCATACTCAAGGGCATTTGGGCTACTTTACTCTTTTTTGGAACCTCACTGCTTTCGGTAGTATCCTTCAAGGATACCTTCTTCCAAACCATGCGCTCTTGGGCGACTGTCGGCTTTCCCCTATTATCTAGTTTAAAAGCTTCTCTATCTCCTTTTTAAAGGTTAATGCAGGCAGTCTGGTTCCATCCCAGTTAAGGTGAAACCCATCCCTTCGAAAGAGCCCCTCCTTTCCCCAGAATGTACCCCAGTTCCTAACAAATCCAAAACCCTCACCCTTGCACCATCGTCTCATCCACGCATTGAGTCTTGAAGAACTACAAAAGAGGAATGTTACTTCTGGAGAGAGATCTGCAATTTTGAGTATACACTTCTGGGAATTTTTTGAAAGAAATTCTTTCTATTAAAGCTAATTAATCTGTGAACCCACTTTTTTTTGTTAAATCAGTCAGGGCCTAGTAGCAGCAGTTTAAGTTTAAATTTAAAACACAGAAGAGAACGTTCTGTTTACATTTCATACCCAGCAGAGAGAAACTGCTAGGTACATATGACCTAGATTGGCCACTGTTGGAAACAGAATACTGGGCTTGATGGACCTTGGTCTGACCCAGTATGGCATATCTTATGTTCTTATCTTATGTTCTTATGAGAGGTTGTAGTTTTAATTTAATAGTCACTCGGGGCCTAGCATCAGCAAAGTACTTTTAGTTTAAATTTAAAACACAGAATAGAGTTTCTGGTTAAATTTGGAACCCAGCAGAGAGCTAGTAGTTTAAATGTCATAATAAGATACAGCCTAGCAGCAGCAAAGAACTATAATTTAAATCAAATAAGAATATAGCTTAACTCAGCAGCACAGGACAGGGTACTGTGTAGCAGCCCTCTTTTAATAAGTGTTATTTCCCTCCCTTACCACACCCACCCATCCCTGGGATAATCGTAGCTTTATAGGTACTTACACATCTTAATAGACAGGGGGTGCTCTCAGGTGAAGCTCGTAACCCAAATTAGTCATACACTAAGGACCTGAGATTAATTAAGCTTCAGGTGAACAAGGTATACTAAACGTATTAGGTACAGTTTTATTGGTATAAATATCCATAGCAACCCTTAGTAAGTAAAGAACTTAAAGAACTAAGCAAAAACTTAAAACTAAGATGCAGACAGCAGTCCAGCAGCGAGATGGGGGCTTTCCAGTCTTTTGCATTGAGTGTCACATGTATGATTTTCTCCCAGTTGGTGAGAGGTCTTACGTGTGCACTAGGTGCAAGGAGCTCTTTGCTCTCAGGGAACGAGTCCGTTCTCTAGAGGCTAGAGTAGCAGACTTGGAAAATATAAGAAAGACAGAGAGGTACATAGATGAGACCTACAGGGATATAGTCCTGAAGTCCCACCTCCAGTCTGGCAGCATCCCTGTTGCCATGGAGGAGAGAGGTCACGTGACAAGAGAGCATCAACCTGGTGTGGCAGGAAGTGATCCTGTAACTAGGACCTGTCCTCCAGGTGATATAAAACCCTCTCACACCGAGGAAGTATCTCCAGGGCCATGTGCCCATGAGGGAAGGGTTAGGACAGCCGTTATAGTTGGTGATTCGATCATTAGGCATGTAGATAGCTGGGTGGCTGGTGGACATGAGGATCGCCTGGTAACATGCCTGCCTGGAGCGAAGGTAGCGCACCTCACGCACCACCTAGATAAGGTCTTAGATTGTGCTGGGGAGGAGTCTGCTGTGTCGGTACATGTCGGTACCAATGACAGGAAAATGTGGTAGGGAGGTTCTGGAGGCTAAATTTAGGCTTTTAGGTAGGAAGTTGAAATCCAGAACTTCCAGGGTAGCATTCTCCGAAATGCTTCCTATTCCACGTGCAGGACCCAAAAGGCAGGCAGAGCTCCGGAGTCTCAATGTGTGGATGAGACAATGGTGCAGAGATGAGGGTTTTGGATTTGTTAGGAACTGGGGAACATTCTGGGGAAAGGAAGGGCTCTTACGAAGGGATGGGCTTCACCTTAACAGGGATAGAACCAGGCTGCTGGCATTAACCTTTAAAAAGGAGATAGAACAGTTTTTAAACTAGATAATAGGGGAAAGCCAACAGTCGCCCAAGAGCGGATGGTTCGGAAGAATGTATCCTTGAAGGATACTACCAAAAGCAGAGAGGTTCCTAAAAAGAGTAAAGTAGCCCAAATGCCCTCGAGTATGGAGCAGACAGAGCTTAAAGATCCCAAATTACCCAGTCTACCAATAGCCAAATTAATATGAATAAAATACAGTCTCTAAAATGCTTGTATGCAATTGCTAGAAGTCTAAAAAATGAGATGGGAGAGTTAGAATATATAGCACTAAAGGAGAGGTTAGATATGATTAGAACATCAGAGACATGGTGGAAGGAGGACAACCAGTGGGACACATTGATACCTGGGTACAAACTATATCATAATGATAGAGCTGATCAAATTGGTGGAGGGGTTGCGCTCTATGTTAGAGAAGGCATTGAGTCAGAAAGGATTAAAGTTTGCAGGAAACAAAATTTGCTGTAGAATCTGTATGGATTGAAATTCCATGTAAAAAGGGGAAGGCGATGGCAGTGGGGGTGTATTATCGACCGCCTGGCCAGAATGAACAAATTGATGATGAAATGCTCAAAGAAATCAAGGAAGCTAACAAACGTTACAGCGCAGTAATAATAATGGGTGATTTCAATTACCCCGGTATCGACTGGGTCAGTGTCATGGCAGGACATGCTAGGGAGATAAAGTTCCTAGATGACATAAATGACTGCTTCTTGGAGCAGTTGGTTCATGAACTGACCAGAGGGGAAGCCATATTAGACCTAGTCCTTAGTGGAACACCAGATCTAGTGCAAGAGATAAGGGTGTTGGGGTCACTTGGCAATAGTGATCATAGCATGATTGCCTTTGATTTAATTAGTGGAGGTGGGATAGTAAGGAAATCCACAGTACTACATTTTAACTTTCGAAAGGGAGACTATGATAAACTGAGGAAAATAGTTAAGAAAAAACTAAAAGGAGCAGTTGCAAAGGTTAAAGACTTACATCAAGCTTGGGTGTTGTAGAAAAATACTATCTTGGAAGCCCAGACCAGCTGTATTCCACGCTTTAAGAAAAGTGGAAGGAAGTCCAAGAAACTGCCAGCATGGTTTAAAGGTGAGGTCAGAGAGGCTGTTGTTGCCAAAAAAGCATCTTTCAGGAAATGAAAAAAAGAGCCAAACACAAAACCTGGAAACAGCACAAGCACTGGCAAGTCAAATGCAAGGCATTGATAAAGCAGGCAAAGGGAGAATTTGAGAAGAAACTTGCTGAGGAAGCAAAAACATGAAATAAAGATTTTTTTCAAGTACATTTGTAGCAAAAAACCTGTGAGAGAGTCAGTGGGTCCATTAGATGATAGAGGAGTTAAAGGGGCACTAAGAGGCGACAAGGCGATAGCGGAGAGACTGAATGAATTCTTTGCTTCAGTCTTTACTGAGCAAGATGGAGGGATGTTACCCATGACTGAAGTGGTATTTAAAGGTGCAGAAGAAATGAAGGAAATATCAATACATCGGGAAGATGTATTACAACTATTAGATAAACTGAAGAGTAGCAAATCACCTGGGCCGGATGGTATGTTTATGTTTATTTGGCTTGATAAAAACCGCCTTTCAATTGCAATCAAGGCAGTGTACAATAAAAGAAAAAATCACCTAAAAATTGGCCAAAGCCTGGAAAAGAAGAAGGAAATGTACAATATTAAAAGTTATAAAAAATTTAACAAAAAAACCCCACAAAATTATGAGTTATAAAATTATAAAGGACAGAAAAAGGAGAAGAAAAAAAAGATAACTAAGACAGGACAGGACACGAGGGAAGACCAAGGCACAAGGAGGGGGAGGACATCACACAAAAGGAGAAGGAACGTCGAATGCTAAAGAGAACAGATGGGTTTTCAAATTGTGCTTAAAAGTGACGTGATGTGGTTCAAGGCAGAGAGAGGAAGGAAGAGAGTTCCAGAGAGCAGGACCAGCAAAATAGAAAGCAGAGAGATGAGTGAACTGAAGGTGGGCGCGAGAAGGGGGAGGAAGAGAGAGACGATTAAGGTAAAAAGAACGAGGTGTGTGCCTGGGAGAGTGAAAAGAAAGAAGATCAGCCAGGTATGATGGAGTACTGGTGTGGAAGACCTTATGTAACAGAGTCAGCATCTTATATTGAGAACGAAATGAGACAGGCAGCCAGTGAAGACAAAAAAGCAAAGGAGTGACGTGATCTCGGAGAGTAGAATAAGTGATAAGGCGAGCAGCAGTGCTTTGTATCCTTTGAAGTCTGATTATCTGATTTTTAGGGAGACCTAGAAACAAAGAATTAGAAAAGTCTACCCGTGACATAACTAAAGATAGAACTAGTGTAGTTAGAGCAGGGGGAGAAAGAAAGGGGCGGATCGAACGAATTTGACGAAGGAAGAAAAAGGAGGTCTTGGTGATATGGGAGATATGAGTGCGAAAAGATAGGTCTGAGTCGAAATAAACACCTAGATATCGAAACGTAGAGACGAGGGGAACTGAGGAACCAGAGAAAGAGGGAGCCAGTGGAGGGGAGGGACCACCATAAGTGAACCAGATAGCAAGAGTCTTGGTTAGGTTTAAGTGAAGACAGTTATGAGTAAGCCAGCTAGCAACAGATGAAAGACAAGAGTTAAGTGGGGAGAGATCGGGACAGGAAGGGGAGGTATGGTGAAGCAGAAGAATATCATTGGCATAAAAGAAAGCTGATATACCGGACTGCTGAATAAGGAGAGCAAGAGGGGCCAGAAAGAGATTGAAAAGAAGAGGAGCCAGAACAGAACCCTGTGGAACTCCACAAGAAAGGTGCTGTGAGTCAGAGGAGGGAACCGTGGGTGAGGAAGAAAGAACTGCACAAGAGCGGGAAGAAAGAAAAAAGTGGAACCAGTGATAAACAGTACTACAAAGACCAGCTTTCCGAAGACGGTGGAGAAGAAGGGAGTGATCAACCAGGTCGAAAGCAGCCGAAAGATCCAACGCAACCGCCACCGAAACATCACCATGATCGTGAGCCACGTGTAGTGCATTAGTAAAAGCTAAGAGAACAATATCGACACTATGCCCAGGGCGAAACCCAGATTGACGGGGGTGAAGAAAATTAGTAGAATCAAGATGGTGGGAAAGTTGAGCGAAAACAAACTTTTCCAGGAGTTTGGATAAGAAAGGAAGATTGGATACGGGTCGGTAGTTGGAAGGAAGTGAGGGGTCAGAAGAGGGATTCTTCAAGATGGGGCGGACCAAAGCGTGCTTCCAAGGTTTAGGAAAGATTCCTGTTGCAAGGCTAGAATTAAACATAGTGAGAATATGAGGGAAGAAACCAAGAGAAGGAGTGAGGAGCCAAGATGAAGGGATAGGATCGAGCGAGCAAAGAGTTTTCTTAGAGGAGGAAATGAGATGATGGAGTTCAGGTGCAGTGATAGGGGAGAAAGTTGCCCAGAAATGAGAAAGTTGGGAGACCAGTGGAGGAGAAGGAAGGGGGGGGGATGAAGTTATAGGAGCAGGACAAGAAGGTAAGGAATCTCTTAGGGAATTAACTTAGGGTGTTGAAAGAACTGAAATATGAGATTGCAGACCTGCTGTTAGTAATCTGTGAACTATCATTAAAATCATCTCTAATACCTGAAGATTGGAGGATCGCCAATGTAACACCAATTTTTAAAAAGGGTTCCAGGGGTGATCCGGGAAACTACAGACCGGTGAGCCTCACATCAGTACCGGGAAAAATGGTAGAAACCATCATAAAGAATAAAATTACTCAGCATGTAGATAGTCATGGCCTAATGGGAGACAGGCAACATGGCTTTAGACAAGGAAGATCTTGTCTTACTAATCTGTTATGTTTTCTTGAAAGTGTGAATAAACAGGTGGACAAAGGTGAGTCGGCTGATATAGTGTATCTGGACTTTCAGAAAGCCTTTGACAAGGTCCCTCATCAGAGACTTTTACAAAAGTAAAGAGTAATGGGATAGGGGGCAGTGTACTACTGTGGATCAAGAACTGGTTAAAAGATAGAAAGCAGAGGGTTGGGCTAAATGGACAATTTTCCCAATGGAGAAAGGTGAATAGTGGTGTACCCCAGAGATCTGTGCTGGGTCCGCTGCTTTTTGACATATTCATAAATGACCTGGAAAGTGGAATAACGAGTGAGGTTAGCAAATTTGCAGATGACACAAAACTATTTAAAGTTGTTAAAACCCAAGAGGATTGTGGAAACTTGTAAGAGGATCTTGATAAATTGGAAGACTGGGCATCAAAATGGCAGATGAAATTTAGGGGCATGTTTACTAAACCCCGGTAATGTGCGGGCCACGGTAGTGTGTGGGTGCCATATAAGGAGTGGGCGTTCCCTGCTGAAGAAGAAAATCCGGAATTTACATATGCGCTAAGGTGCGCGGTGCCCTTGTGCGCCCCGCACATTAGCGCATCAGATAGCTGCGCGGGAGGCATAAGTGGCGCGCTGATGTGCACACAGAAAAGTAGAGCCACAGAACAATGGTCAAGGCACTTACCAATGGTGCAGGGATCAGGGGTTCAATCCCCCACAGTGCCCAATGAAGACGGCTAGCTGAGGCGTTAATGTATGCGGCATCTAAATAATGGGTGGCATAAGGTGGCACGCTAATGTTTTTGGAGGCATTTTAATACTGGGCGGCATAAGGCGGCGCGCTGATGGGCATAAGGCGGCGCGCTAATGTTTTTGGAGGCATTTCAATATGGGGCAGCATAAGGCGGTGCGCTGATGAGCAAGCAGAAGAGCAGAGCCACAGCACAATGGTTAAGACACCTACCAATGGTGCAGGGATCAGGGGTTCGATCCCCCACAGTGCTCAATGAACAAGGCTGTCTGTGGCATTACTTTAGGAGCCAGTCTAATATGGGGCAGCATAAGGCGGCGCACTGATGGGCATTAGGCAGCGTGCTATTGATTTAGGAGGCATTTTAATATTGGGCGGCATAAGGCGGCGCGCAGATGCACAAGCACAGGAACAGAGCCACAGCACAATGGTTAAGACACTGACCAATGGTGCAGAGATCAGGGGTTCAATCCCCCACAGTGCCCAATGAACAAGGCTGGCTGAGGCATTGCATATTATGGGGAAGATTGCTTTAGCAGGCATTTTATTTTTATTTTAATTATCATTAATAGCAAACACACTCTCAAATCCTGTTAACATAAGGTGCCCTATAAACAGAAATTAGTTCTTACCTGCTAATTATCTTTCCTTGAGCTCTCTCCGGGCCCGTCCAGGAACAAGTGGGTTGTCAATCTTCTCCAGCAACTGAGGACTGAAATCTCAAACTTTGAAGAGCTGGCATCTGGCTCCCTCTGCTGGCCACCTCCAGTCTAACCTTAACAAAGCAGATGAATAGTAGTGCCCAATAATCAAAAGAAACTAGACAAAATAGGAAATAACAAAAAACAGTAGCTTTCCGTGAGGCTGAGAGGCGGAACGAACCCAGAGCAGCTCCGCTGCAACATGATTGAACAGGCACAAAATGCCAAGTTCGCTCTATGGTTGTTTTTTTTTTTTTTTTTAGCATAGAATCCCCAACAAGTGAAAAGGCAACTCCTGAACGAGACCAGAAACAACACACTAGAAACTGTGGCGCTGACTCTGCCGCCATCAACAGAGAATCCATAGACTCCCGCGCCACACTGAAATTTAATAAACAACCTGGGTGGGTCCTGGACGGGCCCGGAGAGAGCTCAAGGAAAGATAATTAGCAGGTAAGAACTAATTTCTGTTTCCTTATCGTCTCTCCGGGCCCGTCCAGGAACAAGTGGGAAGTACCAGAGCAGTAACTAACCACGGGAGGGACCGAACAGGCCGGCCATGACAGCCGACTCCTCCAGACAGGCATACCCGTTGGCTAAGACATCCCGCCTGCAAAGTTCCGGAAACGGGAGACGCGGCGATCACGTAGCCGCCCGGGAAAATCACCGGCCTGTCTCAAAGAGACGCCGCCCAAAACGTCGCTGGTCCGCGCAGAGAACAAGTACGAAAAACCTTCCCCGGAGGGACCTTCTCTGCGTCCTGAAAGGACACCACAAAATGCATGTGTCACCGAACTAGTCAGGTAGGACGGAGATGTGGCTGCGCCCGTCCGAGGCTCGGCAAAGAAATAACCAGTCCGACTCCCGGAAGACGTAGTCGATCGTAGTCATTTCCGGAGCAAGCGAAGAACGCGACCGAGGAAGAATCGGCCACGATCCAAAAAGAAGGGGAGAGAGAGACTGAGCGACATCGAACGCAGAGAAGAGCTTCAGAAGCACAGAGGGAACCGACCGCCACAGCCCCTCATCGTCCGACAAATGCAGAAAGGCAGACCTACCCAATAGGGCTAGGAACACAAGAACCCCCAGAAGGGCATTGTCCAAGAAGTTCCCTGAGTGCGATAGCGCTATGTGGACGAAAAAAACAAGGACGCGCAACGCGTTAAGAAGCCGCAAACCAAAGGGCGGCGAAACCACACCGCGAAGAGGGGAACGAAAGCACGGAACTGTTCGAAGAGTTCACGTTAGAATTAGTAATGGCTTAAGTTTGGCTATAGGCGGTTTTAATTTTATGCCTGGAAAAAGGCAGCTCAGCGGAGAGGAGTTACGAAAGCGAACTTTGACCCGTGCAGCTAGCTATGCCCCCTTCCCATTTATCAGCAGATCTCCATTACTGAAAGGCTATGCTAGAGTTCAGCGAAAGCTTGAAAGGGAGGCTAGAAGCACGTAGCCCGGCAAGATCCGTAGCCGCAATAGCAGCGGCGCAGACGCTAGCAGGCAGAATACATAAGCTGGGCTTTCAAGACGGGTCGCACGCTGATTGGCATCAGCCAAGGAGACGGTCAGCATAAACTGTGAACCGGAAATCAGCTTTAATGGGGGCCCATGCTTTCCATCCACCTGTGGCATACGTAGAAGTTCCTTTTCCCCTCGAGGCACAGGATACAAGCGAGTCAAAGCCCTAGCTCCACTGAAGGAAGCCTCAGGGCAGTCCCACTCAGACGCAACATCTGTGTGATTACCCGATGCAAAGGAAAACCCCTTTGCACCATTTTGAAACCCTGCAGCAAGGGGTTTTCCAAAGGTTCCTGTTGAACCACCTGCGGAATGAGACTGCGCTGAAAGGGACTGTGCAATCAAAGCTGGTAACTCCTCCTTTCTAATCACCCTAAACATATTTGGATCCTCACCCGGACCCAACTCTCCTTCTCTAAGCCCGCGGGCCAAAAACTAAACCCTGCGCAGACATAAGTTCCCCTTGTTCAGGCTCTAAAGTCTCAGCCTCTTAAGAAACTGAATCCAACTTAGGCTCCCTTACATCTGATAAAGGAGGAACTTCTTCACAAGATGCAGACTGAGTAGAAACCCCATCTGTGCAGAGTGATTAGAAACCCCCATCTGTGCCAATTGTGGATGGTCCAATAAAACCGGAAGAGAAGCCTGCGATTTTTTTTTTTTTTTTTTTTTTTAACACAGAAGCTCTATAAAATCAGCTGAAAGCAAATGATCCGGTGCCTCTGAAAGCACATGCAACCCAGGCCGAGCAGGGTTTTTCGTCACATGACGAGATTGCGCTTTTCCTTACTTGCTGTGGGCAGAGGAGCCCAAGGAAGGGAAGACGCTGCAAAGATGGCCGCCGCTCCCGCGGTCTCGGCCAACGGCTGCAGTGAAGAAGAATGGAGCTGCGAATCTCCTGTACTGTCCGGCATAACGCAGAACAAGCGTACAGGCAGCGAAGACACCCTGAAGAATCGAACAGGCCCAGGAAAATGACAAAAAAACGTACCTGAGAAAACAAGTGTCAGAAAGAGGTGAGCAAACATCCGCAGCACAGCTCTAAATAGAAAATAACTGACACCAATGCCGGGAGACAGACAGGCTCCCTAGCTGCTTTAGAAACCGCTGCCAGCGATCCTGCCAATGAAGAGCCTACCAGGTAAGAAACAGAAGCTGGGGCCCCCAGATCCGTTCTTCCAATTACCTTTAGCAGAGTAGAGGAGACAGACTCTGTCCCCTACTCGGAATTGTTTAAATAGCTACTGATACTGAAGACACAGTATAAAAAACAATATAAATCAGAGCCAAGTGCTTAAACACCCCTCTAGGGCCCAGCACTAGTTCGTCGATGAGAACTCTTCCAGAAAATATGAAAAATAAAGAATAAGAACAGAGAACAGGTGGGGAGACAAATCTTCACACATCCATCTCATCTGTTGATGACAAAAAAGACTGCAACAAGGTGTTGATTACCTAACTGAATAACCTGTTCGGCAATGGACACAAAGGACCCATAATCCGTGTCCCACGCAAGGAAGCCTCCGGGAATACTGACTCCGACCCGACCAACGGCCGCTTTAGCCTGCACCCAGGAGCACCTGTGGTCCGACCGGAAGCCTTGCAGAAGCTAACCCTCGAAAGACCCCTTTGGCGACACCAGAAAGGCTAGGAAACGAGATAAACCATTCCAGCAGTTTTCGCCAAAACATTACAATTAAGCAATAAGGTCGCGCACAAGCTAAATGCTTGGCAGTTAAGACCGCACACTGCGATATTAGGAAAAAACGATCTTTCAATGACGGCCGCTTCGGTGCGGGGACAATTGGCCCAACAAAAACAAATCCTTGAGAAACACGCCCTGCGTTGTGAGTGCAGCTATTGGTATCTATGCAAGGGCTATTGGGCTCGGAGAACCCGCAGGTCCCTGGGGTCCAGAATCGATACATGTATCTTGTAAACATCCTGAATAGTCACCCCCAGCAGGGAATAACGAAATGGACCCCACCTCTAGAGAACTGGACCATAAAAAGGTCCATATTAACAGTAAACCAAACATATAAATATGCCAAAAAGGAATGAAGGCCATAACCAGCTAGACCAAGCAATAATGGAAGGAAGCCAAGGTCAAAAAGAGTATAGGTCAGACCCTTAAACAGGTACATAACAATAGTTACTCATCCTGAACAGAAGCCCATAGAATAGGTATGTGTATATACTCTTGAAGAACACACCAGTAAAAATTCCAACGAAAAAAATGCACCATCCTGTGCCTGGAAGCTAGCTGAAAGAAAAAACCCCGGTGTTATTCAGGAAAAACTGAGAATGCCTAACTGAGACAGTAAACGTGGTAAAGGGAATGGCTACTAAATTCCAAATAAAATACCACAAAGGAAGTGTGAAACTGCCTATAAAAACTAACAACCATGCAATGTAGCCGCTGATTCTGCAGAAACCCTGAAAACGCCAGGAGTAACTGAAAGAATGTCATGCCCAACCAAGAGCCATGTAGAGAGTCAGCCTAAAGATGCAGTTCACAGCCCAGAGAAATATAATAGGAAAACAAGCCATAGGCAGAAACAAAAAACGGCAAATGCAGAGACAGTGGCTGAAACTATAAAAACATGCTGATAAGAAATCATGTAGCTGAATAAAAAAACAGAGCGGATGGGATAGATGGACCTGAATTAATAAGAGAAGACCCCTGGGACTCCCGGGGATGAGCGCTCTGCTCCTGAGAGTAAGTCTCCTGTGAGGCAGGGTCAGCCTGTAGAAACCAAAAATGAAGGAAATGGCTACAGCGCCAGAGAGAAAACAGCACTAACGCTGCCCTGTAATCGCTAACGGTAGCCACATGACAAAAGGACTCAGATCCCTGTTTACCTTTATATAGGTACTTATATAGTCAGCCAACTGCCCTGCTAGGACAGATGAACGAGCTCCAGAGGCAAAGAATGCCTCACTTTACTTAGGAACATGAGAGCCTTCGCCCCTATCCGCAGGTTATCGGTTACCTAACCTCAAGAGACCAGGCTATTGGCGCTGTAGCAGCCCCGGCTGCCGTTCCCGCCAAAAAGGAACCGCTGTAAAAGCCCGCTGTGAAGGTCGGCAATAAGCCCAAGAGGCCCTGAAGCCAAGCGGAGCACCAACAACAAAATGTTCCTAAAAACCAATTGTCATGCTCAGCACAATCCCTCGTGAAACCGGCCCCACAGAATCGCCGCGGGAAAAAAACGAAACCACCGAGAAGAAAGAAGAAAGAAAATGGCCGCCGGCCCACAGAAACTACTCCCAAGCTGACAAAATAAATAAAATGACCAACCTTAAGAAGAAAAGAAAAGAATCTTCACCTTCAGCTCTTGGCACCCACTGCTAGCGGGGAAGGAAGCTGAGCATCGGAGACAGTAAGCAGGTAACTGGGGCTCCCAGCACCGCTCTGCACTCTGCTGTACTATCCGGAGCTGAAATATGAGACAGGCCCTGCCTCTTCAGCTCCGTGCCTCTGAGCTCCGCTAAAAAGCGGGTCGGCAGCAAACGCTACTGTAAGGAACCCTGCTAGGATCCCTGGTATTGCAAACAGCAAAAAGAAACCAAAAGAAATAAAATTTTCTAAGTCTTCCACATCTGAAGGGGGGAGCCAGCCAGGAACACGTCCTTCAGCTGCTGAGGACTGAAAAGACTTGAGGTGGCCAGCAGAGGGAGCCAGATGCCAGCTCTTCAAAGTTTGAGATTTCAGTCCTCAGTTGCTGGAGAAGATTGACAACCCACTTGTTCCTGGATGGGCCCGGAGAGACGATAAGGAAGGCACATTTTAAAGTGCACTGTCCGCCAAGGCACCCTAAAATGTTCCCTATAGGGCACCCTATAAGTTGCGTCACAGGAAAATGTAGAGTGCCCCTTATATGGACGGAAACCATAAGGAGCCCTATAGGGCGCCCTATAAAGCGCCCTCATAGGCACCTTATGGATACAGTAAGCTGAGGGTGTTTTTGCTGGCATCAAAATATGTACCTTTAAAAACAGATAATGCTTTGGACAACCCTATCAAATAACCCCACTGTGTGTTTGAACCCATAACCTCTGGCTGCACAGGCAGTGACGTAACCATTGTGCTACAGCTCTATAGCTACTAGCAAGCCCCTGGCTGGCTGCAGAGAGCCTGCACGTCACCACACAGACAGTCTGCTGAAGTCACCACGATAGGGTTAGCCCACCCGTACCCATGATGCACTGCACATGCAAATCAGCTTTCCACAGATGAACACAAGATGGGGAATGCACCCCCACAGCACCTCGGCCTGGTAGGGGGAAGTGACCGGGTGTTTTACTGGCACAGAGTAGCTACACACCGTCACATTGTGCGGGTACTGTGCTCACCCTGAGTGTGCGATGAGGCGGCCAGGACCAGGTCCACAACACCTTCCATGGCTGAAAGAGGCCATGCAGGAGGTCCAAAGCAGTGTTAATGTGTGAGATAGGTAGTTTCTGCACAAATACCTTGGATATCTCTGTCTGTCTCAGTCAGGTGTAGCCCCTATGGACCCCTAGGAGGATTATGTACCACCACCCTCCTCCTCCAGGGCTGAGGGTGGCAAACAGGGTCTACCCATCAATAGATCCACATTCTACCTCCCTGCAAAGGTGGCAGTAGAGGGGAACATCAACCCCGGTCCTGCTGAGGAACAGACACCCCACAGGGCAGTCAATGCAGCTTTATACACATCCATAACACAATAACAGACAGACATTAGGCCAGAATATGGTAAGCTGCACCCCACCACTATCTGATATTCTCCTGCAGCAAGCCATCAGCCGCTGCAACCTGCTCCATCAGGACACATACCAGCTGCAAACAGTCTGATAGTTAGTCCATAGTGCATGTTCCCAGTGGAGATGCGTGCACCCAGAACTGGGATGTCAGCATACACAGCAAGCAGATAAATCAGTGACTGGGCCCCACAAGGAAACCCATATCTATCACAAGAGAAATACTATATAGCACTATGGAGGTGCCTAGCCATGCTGTGGTCGCTGCACAGTCAAGGTGAGAGTGATCACTCAGTAGGACATACTGAGGTCATCCTGTCTGTGTAGGTGATGGCCGGGCACTACAATGTCCCAGCCAGTGCCCTATGCCCTGAGCAGATGCATCCTGGCCAGCCCACCCTGTCCGGGCTATACCCATGGTACCTTGCTCCTCATTATGCACTTTGGCAGCCCAATACTGGCAACATTGCAGGCAGTGTGGGCTGTGGAAGGTGTTTGCAGCCACCATACACTGGATAGACAGACAGCCACCCCCACACCTGTGCCAGCATTGCGCTACTTTAGGGGAGTTCAGCAGCCACACCCAACACACCAGTCCTGGGCACAGTACAGGCATGGATATGGTACGCAATACTGTTGGGGGTCAATCCCCAGGGTGGTAAACACTGTCAGAGACCAGACCTGAAGCACACACCGCAGACATCAGAATGATTGTTGTGATGGAGCTCAATCAGCAAACTGTGCTTAATGTAGGAATTGGTATCTGCCAGTTATCATAAGAAACGTTTGATAGCTGTGTACTGTATACCCAGGTGTAGGGTGTGTGATAAGGAAGCTTATCATAGCTCAGGAAGGAGCTATAGAAAAGGTGAAGTGACTCTGAACAAGCAACCTGTCAGTTCTGGTAGAAATAAGAAAACAGAATTTTCCCATAAAAGTCCCAGAATGCACCAGGTTTCCAACAGCCATTAGAGGAGCTGAAGTGGGGAAACGTGTGTTCAATCAGGAGGGCTATGAGGTAATCCCTAAGCACTCATCTCAAAGGGCAGGGCCTGATTCAGCACAGCTGCGCTGTATTAGGGAGGAGCACTCATCTAAGCAGAATAAGAGTAGAATTTATTCTACAGATGACCATCTTCATGATCACCTTGGATATCCAGAGAACTGTCCTCAGTATCCTGAGAATCAGCTTGAGTTTGATCATCAGTTTCATCTGAAGGATCATCAGAAGCAGAAGCCAAACCGGACGGACAGAGAGGGAAAGAGACCCTTTGGAAGAAAGAGGAGAAAAGCCTTTGAGAGGTCTAGAAGAGTCCAAAGCAGTACGTATACTGGGAGGTTACTTACATTTTTGCTGTTTTAGGGGAACTTTACTGGAGCAGAGTAGGTTGCTGAACTCTGTAACCTCCTCAGATTCAGAAACTGCTAACACCTAATCAGGTGTTAGTGGGCCTGTTTCCTGAGTGCAGTTGAAGCCTGCATAAAAGGCTCCTGTGCCCTACCCTTTTGAGGCTTTCCAAACCAGGGCTCCACACATCAAACAGTAAGTAAGGATTTGAGGGTTTCTTTGTTTGGTTTTTTTTTTTATTAAATTGCTAGCTCTCTGACTGGGAGCTCTTAAAAGGGTTTTGTGTATACTTTTTAAAAGCAAGGTTACTTACATTTTTGCTGTCTTAGGGGAACTTTACTGGAGCACAGTAGGTTGCTGAACTCTGTAACCTCCTCAGATTCAGAAACTGCTAACACCTAATCAGGTGTTAGTGGGCCTTTTTCCTGAGTGCAGTTGAAGCCTGCATAAAAGGCTCCTGTGCCCTGCCCTTTTGAGGCTTTCCAAACCAGGGCTCCACACATCAAACAGTAAGTAAGGATTTGAGGGTTTCTTTGTTTGGTTGTTTTTTTTTTTATTAAATTGCTAGCTCTCTGACTGGGAGCTCTTAAAAGGGGTTTTGTGTATACTTTTTAAAAGCAAGGTTACTTACATTTTTGCTGTTTTAGGGGAACTTTACTGGAACACAGTAGGTTGCTGAACTCTGTAACCTCCTCAGATTCAGAAACTGCTAACACCTAATCAGGTGTTAGTTCCCTCCCTACCCACCCCGGCTCCCACCCACCCCTAGTGAGCAGTCTTGCTTTATAGGGCACCTCCCCCTTTAGCAAATCACAGTGAATTGGACCAGCACATATTGAATATAATTAAAGAGATTTAACTGCTTTTTCTCTGAAAGGACAGCTGCGAAACCAGCTGGTACTTGGTAGATCTCTCTCTTTTGCTTTAACAGATACCTAAGCTCCACAAACAGAACAATGGCTGGGAAAAATCGTATTGCTAAAGCTGTTGCCCCCGTTACAGCTTCTGCCTCGGTCCAGACAGAGGTCCTAATGCCATTTGAAGAACCGGTTCCATGTGCAGGGTGCCTGCATGCTGAAGCTCTGAGGAAACAAGTAGAGGAACTCAGAGAGGAGGTGGCGAGGCTGAGGAGCATTCAAGACAGTGAGAAGTACATTGATGAGATGCTTCTTGCAGCAACCAGGCTCTCCAGCACAGGAGAAGATGGGTGCCAACAGAATGTCGATGGTTGGACAACAGTCACCAGAGCCTGCAAAATCACCAATCCAACTTCTCCAGCCCTTGAATTGAAGAACCATTATGCAGCCCTGGAAGTGGAGGAGGTGAAAGCATCCCTGGAAAGGGAAGAACCAGAGTTCAAGTACCCCATAGTTGCGGACTCAGTGACCAGAAGGAAACGAAGGGTAGTGGTTGCTGGAGACTCTCTTCTGAGGGGTACTGAGGCATCCATCTGCCGACCAGACTTGATGTCCAGAGAGGTGTGCTGTCTGCCTGGTGCCAAGATCCAAGATGTTACGGAGAGTTTGCCGAGACTCATCAAGCCCACTGACTATTACCCAATGTTGCTAATCCATGTTGGAACAAATGATACTGCCAGGTATACCTCGGAACGTATCAAAAGTGACTTCATGGCTCTGGGACAGAGGGTGAAGCAGGTAGGTGCACAGGTGGTGTTCTCTTCAATCCTCCCTGTTGAGGGTAAAGGCCAAGGCAGAGAGGCTCGCATCCTGGAGATGAATGCATGGCTGCGTGGATGGTGTCTTCGAGAGCGTTTTGGTTTCCTAGACCATGGGATGCTGTTCCAAGGGTTGCAGAGCAGAGATGGCATCCATCTGTCCAAGAAAGGTCAACGCATCTTTGGTAGTAGACTGGCTAATCTACTGAAGAGGGCTTTAAACTAGATTCGTTGGGGATGGGTGAAGAAAGCCCCCAGGTAAGTGAAAGCCCCCAGGTAGGTGATACATTAAATACCTTTATGGAAATGGGTAACAGGGGTAACACATGGAAAGCAGTGTGTATTAATGCCCGTAGCATGGGAAATAAGATCCCTGAAGTTGAAGCTTTGGTGGGAGTGGCTGACTTGGATTTAGTGGCAGTTACAGAAACATGGTTCACAGAAAACCATGACTGGGATGTAACTATACCTGGCTATACTTTATTCAGAAAGGACAGGGTAGGAAGAAGGGGAGGAGGAGTGGCACTATATGTAAAAACTACTATTAAAGCTTTGGAATTACAGAGCTTAAAAGGGAGAGAGGAGGCATTGTGGGTTAAACTAGAAAGAGGGAAAGAGAAATCTATTTGCATTGGTGTGATATACAGACCTCCCTCACAAGAGGAAGAGGTGGACAGAGAGTTAATTGAAGACATACGCAGCATTGCTAGGAAAGGGGAAGTGCTACTGCTAGGAGATTTCAATATGCCAGATGTTGATTGGCACATTCCTGCTGCAGTATCATCTAGAAGTAAGGAGATCCTGGATTCTCTACAGGGAGAACTATTCAGGCAATTGGTAACAGACCCCACACGTGAAGGGGCCATACTGGACTTGGTGCTTACCAATGGTGAGAGTGTTTCTGATGTTGTAGTGGGAGATCATTTTGCATCCAGTGACCACCAGATGGTGTGGTTCAGTATTAGGACTAGGGCTGTTAGAATCCATTCCAAGGTGAAGATCTTAGACTTTAGGAAGACTAACTTTGCGAAGATGGGCCAATACCTCAGGGAGTCGTTAGTGGGATGGGAACAGCTGGGGGATGTAGAAAAACAGTGGGCAAAACTGAAAGGGGGTATTTTAAAGGCAACCAACCTTTTTGTTAAAATGGTAAATAAAGGCAAAAGGAACAGGAGACCGCTATGGTTTTCGAAGGAAGTAGCTGAAAAAGTGAAGAAAAAGAGGGAGGCCTTCATGAAATACAAGAGATCACAGAGAGAGGAAGACAGGCATCTGTATTTGGAAAAACTTAGAGAAGCTAGCAAAGTAGTCAAGAAGGCAAAGATTCAAAAGGAGGAGGAAATAGCCAATGCAATAAAATGGGGGATAAGACATTTTTCAGATATATTAGTGAGAAGAGGAAGGGCAAAAGTGGTATTGTCAGACTCAAGGGTGCAGGGGGGGAATATGTAGAAGCTGATAAGGATAAAGCGGAATTGCTTAACAAATATTTTTGTTCTGTGTTCACAGATGAAGAACCAGGAGCAGGACCTCAGAAAACACCCACAAATAAGAACAGAAGCGAGGGACATCTTGAACATTTTTCAGAAGACTGTGTTCGTGAGAAACTAGCTCAACTTAAAGTAGACAAAGCGATGGGACCGGATGGGATACACCCTAGAATACTGAGGGAACTTGGGGACGTTCTAGTAACTCCACTGACTGACCTTTTCAATGCCTCGTTGGAGTCGGGAGTGGTGCCAAAGGACTGGAGAGAGGCTCATGTGGTGCCTTTACACAAAAACGGAAGTAAGGATGTGGTTGAAAACTACAGGCCGGTTAGTTTAACTTCAGTGGTGAGTAAATTATTAGAAACGCTGCTGAAAGAGAAAATAGTGAGGTTTCTGGAGTCCGGCAGATTACAGGATCCGAGGCAGCATGGATTCACCAGAGGCAGGTCTTGTCAGACAAATCTGATCGATTTCTTTGACTGGGTGACCAGGGAGTTGGACCGAGGGAGAGCTCTAGATGTGGTGTATTTAGATTTCAGTAAAGCCTTTGACACTGTTCCTCACAGGCGACTTATAAACAAACTGAGCACCCTAGGGATGGACCCTAAAGTTACTGCTTGGGTTAGAAATTGGTTGGGTGGGAGGCGACAAAGAGTACAAGTAAATGGAGCTCACTCTGAGGAGAAGGATGTTACCAGTGGTGTGCCCCAGGGATCTGTCCTTGGTCCGATTCTTTTTAACATCTTTGTTAGTGATATAGCGGAAGGGCTGTCGGGTAAGGTTTGCCTCTTTGCGGATGATACCAAAATCTGTAATAGAGTAGACACCCAGGAAGGTGTAGATAACATGAGGAGGGATCTAGCTAAGCTTGAAGAATGGTCTAGAATTTGGCAGCTGGGATTTAATGTTAAAAAATGTAAGGTCATGCATTTGGGCTGCAGCAATCCAAGGGAGCAATACAGTATAGGAGGTGAAGTACTTTTGTCCACTAAAGAAGAGCGGGACCTAGGCGTGGTTGTGTCTGATGATCTTAAAGTAGCTAAACAGGTAGAAAAGGCGACGGCAAAAGCTAGAAGGATGCTTGGGTGCATACGGAGAGGAATGGCTAGCAGAAAAAAGGAGGTGATAATACCTCTGTATAAGTCTTTGATGCGACCTCATTTGGAGTATGGTGTGCAATTCTGGAGACCGCACCTTCAAAAGGATGTGAACAGGATGGAGTCGGTGCAGAGGGTTGCTACTAAAATGATTAATGGGCTTCATTATAAAGCATATGAGGACAGACTTAAGGATCTTAATATGTACACCTTAGAGGAAAGGCGGGATAGAGGTGATATGATTGAGATGTTTAAATACCTCCGTGGCATAAATGTTCAGGGAGAGAGCCTCTTCCAATTGAAAGCAAGTTCTGCTACGAGGGGACATGGGATGAGGGTGAAGGGAGATAGATTCAGGAGTGATATGCGGAAATATTTCTTTACGGAAAGAGTAGTGGATCCGTGGAATAGTCTCCCAGTGGAGGTGGTAGAGATGAGGACAGTAACTGAATTCAAAAAAGCATGGGACCAACACAGAGGATCTCTAAAGGTAGAAAGTGGACTGTTGTAGTTGTTGTTATGGAAGGACAGACTAGATGGGCCTTGTGGTCTTTTTCTGTCATCATGTTTCTATGTTTCTATGTATTCCAAGGGCCAGCATATACCATTGGACTGGGGAAAGCCAGAGGAATGGTGCTGCAGAGCTAGGAATCACCAGAGGCTACCTGTGAGGGAGACGGCTGCACGTGGAAGGGACCCTAAGACTTGTGCCAGAAGGTATGTGAAGAGAGATCCAGTGTCCAGGGATCTGGATTGGAAGGCTGGACATAAGAACTGGACTACATACTGGCCAGGCTATATAGAGAGGAACTCTAGCAGCAATGGAAGCTCAGGTATGAACATTGATCTATGCCCTAGCTATAACCTTGAAAGACAGCAGGGAAACAAGTATTCTACAAAAAATGCTCCATTGAGAGATTCATCTGTGCCAATCCATGATATTGAACCCATGCTTGTTGAACAAGGGGGAATAACAGCAGATGAGGATCCTGTTTATATGGACTGCTCTCTATCTAAACTCCGTTGGTAACTTTCTGTTATAAAGTACAGCAACCATCACAAAGAAATACAAATTTGTTCTTTAATCTACTCAGAAAAGCTCCTGAAGCAGGATTTGACCCACACAGTGGAAGGCAAGCCAGCTAAGGGGTTTCAGCTGGTAACTGCTAGCAATTAAGCCTTACCTAATTGCTTGTGAGCTAGGAGAGAATCACTTCTGTATCTATGTGGGAAGTAATCAGAAGTTAATCTGAAAAGAACAGTTTGTTTCTTGCTTTGTAGCTTTTCATTTGTTGTTTTCCTGATTTTGACTTTGTTTTTCCAAGTCAACACTGAAAGCAAGTTACCTAATTTATGTGCTACCAAGCATATCTGTGTTGGGAGAAATAACCCCATAAATAAAAATCTTATTGGCTTTACCCAAGAGCACAACTAAATTATTGTCAGCAGCTGTGTCTGGTGTGAATGAACTACATTGCCCACAATACCTTGCAAATCATATAGAAATATGCACTTGCCAAGAGTGTGAAGATTCTCACCCAGGCAGCCGTCTGACAGGTGGCATTGCTAAGGTATGCAACTGCTAGTATTGGGAGATACAGGCAAGGCCCAATGTCCTGCCTCTCCAGGAGGCATTGGCCAATGGGGCCTGTGGGGGGGGGGTGTGGGTGTGTCTGGCCCTGTTGGCTGCTGCTTTACGGCAGGGTTCCCCAACTCCAGTCCTGGTGTTCCAGACACTGTTCGGGTTTTCATGCTGTCCCTCATAAATATGCATGAGCTACATCTGCATACCATGGGGGTGGTGCATAGATATGCAGCACAGGCATCTTTATTAGAGGCAGCATGGCACCTGAATGGTGTGGGGCCCTCCAGGACAGCATTTGGGAGACTCTGCTCTAGGTAATGCGCCTGTTTATGGTGTCTGTGTTTGGTGTGGTAAAATATAGGCGTATTAACCATGCGTATGTTCTCAGCAATAGAGGTTTGTCCTTACTATCACGGTTTAGTTGTGGGAAAAATATGTGGACTGGATTGGCAGTAGCCCCAGCTGGCCTTTGAACCTGTGACCTTCTGTTTCTGCATACACTGTCTGTGTGCACTGCACCACCGTGTTGCCACAGATATGCTGCATTCCCTGGGGAGTCCATGACTGTACATCCGACAGAGCCTATCTGTTGCGGTGGACGGTGCCAGCCTGCACAGGCCTAGGCCACTGTGTGCTGTGGCTTGCAGCCACTGGCCCCTCCACCACCTGTACCCTTCCGCCAACATGCAGACATGTCCCTATCTTGGAAAAAGCATGTGACCTGATTGAGTTGTGGCACTCCAGGACTGAAGTTGGAGGACTCGGCTGTAGGTAATGCCCATTGTTATGGTTTGTGTGCGGTGTAGGGTAAAATATGGGTGGTTGAACCATGCTTATGTTCTCTGCAATAAAGGAGTGTCTTTACTATCACTGTTTAGTGGTGGGTAAAACTATGGGGACTGGGTTGGCAGGAGCCCCAGCTGGGATTTGAACCTGTGACCCTCTGGTCTTACAGGCACTTGCTGTGTCCATTACACCACACTGTGGCCACAGAGACAGTGCAGTCCCTGGAGATAGGAATCCTGGCTGGACGAGTCAAAAACCCTGCTCTGCACAATTTTACTGTGGGCTCATTTACCTTGTACGGAGACAAAAGTGCAAATAAGCCTCAAAAATGACCTCGGAAAAAGGGGCAAAAACCCATGACCAAGCTGGGAAACAGTGATATCACTGGGAAACCATAAAAAACACTCCCAGGAATGCTCCAAAAAAAACGAAATGATTTTTGAAAGGGTCTACGGAGCGTAGACCCTTCCAAAAATCATTTCCTTTTTTTGGAGCGTTCCTGGGAGAGTTTTTTATGGTTGCCCAGTGATATCACTGTTACAATAATCAGTTACAAGGGTTTGGGGCCGTCACCAGGTGGCCAACAATAGTGATTTTTAACAATTAATTGGGACATAGACATAGACAGACATTGTGTTATGGTTACATAGGACATAGGTTCTGGGGAATGAAATATGGAGGTTGGGAGGGAGTCAGTGTTAGGTGCTTGTTTCTGGTCCGAGGAATTCTTGGAATAGTGCATTTTTAAGTTGTTTCCTGAAAGATAAGGGGTCTGTGTTGCTTCTGATGTGATTTGGTAGAGAGTTCCAGAGGGATGGTGCATATAGTTCGAAGGCTCTGTTGCAGGTCCGTTGGTTGTATTTCGTTCTTTTGTGCGGGATGACGAGGGAGTTGTTTGTGGTTTGTCTGGTTGTTCTGTTGTGGGCTGGTTGAGGCAGTAGGGTGCGGAGCTGGGAGGTTTGTGTTTGGTAGAGAGCTTTGTGGGTGAGTAGGGCGGATTTGTCACTTGCAACAATGTCTCTGTATCATGTCACTTGCAACAATGTCTCTGTACATAGTTTAGCCTTAGATACATTTAACAAATACCCCATATACTCCTTCACGTTGCTACTCCCTGTTCTATGTAAAAGATTATAGCTATGTTTGTTCCATGTGAACCGCCTTGAATATGACGGTATATAAAACCTGTTAAATAAAGAAATAATATCTCTGTGGCATAAATGCTCAGGAAGAGAGCCTCTTTCAATTGAAATCAAGCTCTGCAATGAGGGGACAATTTTATTTATTTAACAAGTTTTTTGTACCGCGTTCTTGTACAATAAAAGTGGTTTACATTAAAAACAAACATTAAAGAGAACTCAATATGTAAATGTAGGTCAGATGACATGCAGGGTTTGCACAGAGGCAAAACAAATACATTGCAACATATGTACAAGGGTTAGATATTGTTTTAGGCATGTGAGATGAGGGGGAAGAACAAGGTATTATCTCTGAAGCAATCAGTGAAAAGGAAGGTTCTGAGATGGTTTCTGAAGTCCTTTAAGCCCTTGGTTGTCCTGATCTTCTCTAGGAGAGAATTCCAGATGGCGGGTGCTGCTAACGAAAGAGCCCTCTTCGTTGGTGTAAGAACTAGGTGTTAAAATGGTATCACTTGGGCTCCTTCTTTAGGTCTGCATATCATTTCCTTTAGAATTCCGGCTGATGTGTTGTTTCTCATTTTGAAGATACAAAACTGCCTTGACTATCTGGCATGTGAGGTAATTGGTAGCCAGTGAAGCTGATATAAGAGCGGTATTATGTGATCATGTTTGCGGATCCTGTTTTATTCAGGAAACAATATATGTGTCAATATTTGATAGGGTGTCCATGATTTTTCAGCACAGCCTGGATTCTTGTAGGCATACTGTTAACTAGTGTTTACAGTATGCTGGAGTGATTTCGTTGACCCATACATGCTTGAGTATGTCCTTTAAATCTGCTTCTGAAGTTTGACGGTGTGCTGCCACCTTTTTTCTTCATAAGATTCCAACAGTTTTCAATTACATTGAGATCCGGAGAGTTTGATGGCCAACTTGGTAGCAGTTCGATCTTGTTGTCCATGAACCATTTTTGACTGTTTTTGCAGTGTGGCACGGTGCTGAGTCCTGCTGAAATATAGTTGTGCCAGAAACATTCATGTGCATTTTAACTTTACTATTCAGCATGGTTATGTATTTTGCAGCATTTACTCTTTCACCTTTCTCAAAAATGTGCAGGCCACATCGTCCATTCGCCGAGATACCACGCCATACCATGACCAATGGTGGGTGTTTAACAGTCTTGATCGTGTACTTTGGATTTAGTCTCTCGCCTGCTGGTCGATGGACATAGTTGTAACCACTCCCACGTACTTGTTGAAATGTACTTTCATCTGTGAACATTACCCTCTCCCACCATTCAGCAGATTTGTCTTTCATCTTGCTACAAAACTGTATGCGGGCAGCAGTTTGTTTCCTGGCCATCATAGGCTTCTTGGCAGGTCTTCTGGCCACGAGTTTGAATTCATCCACAAGCCGTCATTGGACAGATCTGGCACTTATCTTTATTCCTCGATCATTAGCTAACCTGAGCCACACGTTGAGATGAAGTATGTGGACTAGATGTAATAATGCTTTTGAGGAATCCAGTAGTTATCCGTCTATGCCCACATTTCGAATGACGTGTACGGGCACCTGATTTCAGAACATTCTAAACTGCGCACCTTGATATATGCAAATGTTTTGCAATAGCACATTGTGAATATCCTTCAGGATGCAGTGTGACAACTTGTCCCTTTACAAAGTCATTAATATCGTACTTTCTACCCATCTTGATTGTATATTTCACATGTAACTTTCAATATTTTCCTAGTTGTAAAAATTCAAAACTTCATCCAAGAAACCTACAACAGAGTGTAAGTAAACTAAAATGGATGCCAGACGCATGGTGTGACTAATCGCCATCCTGATTAAATAAGTAAGCACGTGTGACATCTCCACAGTACATTATTTAACAATAAATTGTAGAAAACGATACCTGCCTTAATTTTTTGGCCACTACTATAAATGGATGTTACTGCTTTCTTATTGGTTATGATGTGTACTAGCAAATAACTGTGCTGTCATGGGCCTAGCAAGTTTAATGAACTGGCAAGCAAGGAACATATCTAGGTTCCAAAGTTAAGGGAGGTCCTGTCAAATGTGCTCATATTTAGGAGGTTAGGATTAACAACTGTCTGTTTTCTCAGGATTCTACTGATTTTTACATTAATGTCTAGAAGCTAGAAGGATGGCTAACATATCTGCACATTTTTCATAGTTTAAAATCTCTATCAGCGGTTCTCTAATCCCTCACCCCGTGTGAGTGAGCCTGCCCTGCTTGCTTCCAATGTAACTAGCAGCAGAGACTGTAAGTAGGATACAGCTAATGGAAATTTCGGCTGTAGGGGCGGAGAACTGGAATGCTGCTGTAGTCACGAACTGTGGGTAGGATCCAGCCAATGGGAAGGATGTAGGGGCAGAGCACTGGACTACTGCTCTAGTCACAGACTGTGGTTGGATCCAGCCAATGGGAAGGAGATAAAGCAGCTTTTAAACTAGATAATAGGGGAAAGCCTACAATTGTCCAAGAGGGCATGGTTTGGAAGGATGTATCCTTGAAGGATACTAGCAAAAGAGAGAAGACAGGGCATCCTGACAGGTTCCAATAAAGATAAAAGTAACTCAGAGAAGAAAGAACTAAAAGATTCCAAAATTACCAGTATCAACTGATAACCAGATTAATATGAATAAAATACCTCTAAAATGCCTGTATGCAAAAGCTAGAAGTCATAAGAACATAAGACATGCCATACTGGGTCAGACTGAGGTCCATCAAGCCCAGTATCCTGTTTCCAACAGTGGCCAATCTAGGTCATACATACCTAGCAATATCCCCAAAAGACACAGGTTCCACAATGCTTGTACTGGGTCAAGCATTGATATCCTGGGTCCCTTTTTAATAGTGGTTTATGGACCTTTCCTCCAGAAACTTGTCCAAACCTTTTTTAAACCCAGCTATACTAACAGCCCTTACTACATCCTCCGGTAACAGATTCCAGAGTTTGATTACACGTTGAGTGAAAAAATATTTTCTCTTATTTGTCTTAAATAGTTTACCCTGTAGCTTCATTACATGTCCCCTAGTCTTTCTATACTCTGATAGCGTAAACAATTGATCCACGTTTATCCTTTCCACTCCATTCATTAATTTATAGACCTCTATCATATCTCCCCTCAGCCGTCTCTTCTCCAGGCTAAAGAGCCCTAACCTTCTTAGCCTCTCTTCATAGGAGTAGCCTTCCATCCCCTTCACCAATTTGGTGGCTCTTCTGTGTACTTTTTCTAGTAATGCTATGTCCTTTTTAAGATACGGTGCCCAGAATTGCACACAATATTCAAGGTGCGGTCATACCATGGAGTGATACAGAGGCATTATAATATCCTTTGTTTTGTTCTCCATCCCTTTCCTTATGATACCTAGCATTCTATTTGCTTTCTTGGCCGCCACTGCACACTGGGCGGAGGGTTTTAACATGTTATCCACGATGACTCCTAAATCTTTTTCCTGGGTGGTGGTTTCTAATGTGGAGCCTTGCATTGTGTAACTATAGTGTGGGTTGTTCTTTCCTAGGTGCATAACTTTGCATTTGTCCACATTAAATTTCATCTGCCATTTGGATGCCCAGTCTTCCAATTTATCCAGATCCTCCTGCAGTTTTCCACAATCCTCTTGGGTTTTAACAACTTTAAACAGTTTTGTATCATCTGCAAATTTGATAACCTCACTATTCCCTTTTCCAGGTCATTTATGAATATGTCAAAAAGCAGCGGACCCAGTACAGATCCCTGGGGTACTCCACTATTCACCTTTTTCCATTGGGAATATTGGCCATTTAGCCCTACCCTCTGCTTTCTATCTTTTAACCAGTTCCCGATCCACAATAGTACACTGCCTCCTATCCCATGACTTTTTAGCTTCGCCAAAAGTCTCTGATGGGGGACTTTGTCAAAAGCTTTCTCAAAGTCCAGATACACTATATCAACCGACTCACCTTTGTCTACCTGTTTATGCACACCTTCAAAAAAACATATCAGATTAGTAAGACAAGATCTTCCTTGTCTAAAGCCATGTTGGCTGTCTCCCATTAGGCCATGACTATCTACATGCTGTGTAATTTTGTTCTTTATGATGGTTTCTACCATTTTCCCTGGTACTGACGTCAGGCTCACCGGTCTGTAATTTCCTGGGTCACCCCTGGAACCCTTTTTAAAAATTGGTGTTACGTTGGCGACCCTCCAATCTTCAGGTATTACAGATGATTTTAATGAAAGTTCACAGATTACCAATAGCAGGTCTGCAATCTCATATTTCAGTTTTTTCAACACTCTGGGATGTATACCATCCGGTCCAGGTGATTTGCTACTATTCAGTTTATCAAATAGTTGTAATATATCTTCCCGGTGTAGCGATATTTCTCTCAGTTCCTCTGCAGTATCACCTTTAAATACCACTTCAGTCTTGGGTAACATCCCTACATCTTCCTCAGTAAAGACCGAAGCAAAGAATTCATTCAGTCTCTCTGCTATAGCCTTGTTTCCTCTTACTGCCCCTTTTACCCCTTTATCATCTAATGGTCCAATTGACTCTCTCACAGGCCTTTTGCTACGAATGTACTTGAAAAAGTCTTTATTTCGTGTTTTTGCTTCCGTAGCAAGTTTCTTCTCAAATTCCCGCTTTGCCTGCCTTATCAATGCTTTGCATTTAACTTGCCAGTGCTTGTGCTGTTTCCAGTTTTCATCATTTGGCTCTTTTTCCATTTCCTGAAGGTTGCTTTTTTGGCAGCAACAAGCCTCTCTGACCTCACCTTTAAACCATGCTGGCAGTTTTTTGGACTTTCTTCCACTTTTCTTAATGCGTGGAATACAGCTGGTCTGGGCTTCGAGGATAGTATTTTTAAATAACACCCAAGCTTGCTGTAAGTCTTTAATCTTTGGAACCGCTCCTTTTAGTTTTTTCCTAACTATAATTCCTCATTCTATCATAGTCTCCCTTTTGAAAGTTAAAAGGTAGTACTGTGGATGCCTTTACTATCTGTCCTCCACTAATTAAATCAAACATGATCATACTATGATCACTATTGCCAAGTGGTCCCAGCACCCTTATTTCTTGCACCAGATCTGGCGTTCCACTAAGGACTAGGTCCAGTATGGCTTCCCCTCTGGTCAGTTCATGAACCAGCTGCTCCAAGAAGCAGTCATTTATTCCATCTAGTCTAACAAATAAGATGAAAGAGTTAGAATATATAGCACTAAATGAAAGGTTAGACATCATTGACATCTCAGAGACCTGGTGGAAGGAGGACAACCAATTGGACACTGTGATACCTGTGTATAAACTATATCGCAATGACAGAGTAGATACAATTGGTGGAGGGGGTTGCGCTGTATGTTAGAGAGGGCATGAGTGACACAGGATTAAAGTTTTGCAGGAAACAAAACACATTGTAGAATCTCTATGAATAGAAATTCCACGTTAAAAGGGGAAGGTGATGATAGTGGGGGTGTACTACTGACCGCCTGTCCAGAATAAACAGATGGATAATGAATGCTAAAAATCAGGGAAGCTAATAAAAGGTACAGTCACCTGTTCAGCACCTCGTCAGCCTCACTTGTAGACTGCAGTGAACAGAGCGGCACAGCAGCAGAATCAAAAGGAGCAAAGGCCCACAGAGCACACGTGACCTGACATCCCCCTCCCTCCCCTCCCCACCGTGGCATCACCAAGCAACAGAGCTGCAGGAACATTTAAATGGCACCACTCCAGGCGCACCCACGCCAGCAGGCCTGCGCCTAAGGGCCAGATCAAAGGGTTCTTAGACGTGGTCCTTGGAGTGGACCATAGGAAAAGAAGCCACAAGAAAACACACCAGTGCAAGGTAAGCCAAAGACCAAAAGAAAACTACAACACTAGAAACAGAAGGGGCTCCAAAGACTCACGTACTGCAGCACAGAAGTAAAACTAACCCATTCGAACCCTGCTATCAACATACAGACTCCTCTTAGCACTACTGCTACTATATCTACTCCTAACACACACTGGAGTTGCACCCTTACAAAAAACAACCTTAACAATACCAGGAATAAATACTAGACAAGTATGGCGTAACCCCTAGAAAACAACAAAAGAACTCTGAGACTCATACAAATCTATCTCGCTCCATCTGGAAACAAGACTCAACAAAATATACACCTGAACCAACAAATAAAATGCACACTAATAAATGTTTGTTCTCTAAGAAACAAGATACATACTTTAAACAGATTACATAAGCAACTACCAGTTAAATAAATACATAGAAACATAGAAATATGATGACAGAAAAAGACAACATGGCCTATCTAGTCTGTTCTTCCATATCAACCACTACAACAGTCCCTTTTTTTCCTTTAGAGATCCTCTGTGTTTGTCCCTCAGAGTGAGCTCCATTTACCTGTACTCTTTGTCGCCTCCCACCCAACCAATTCTAACACAAACAGTAACTTTAGGGTCTATCACTAGGGTGATCAGTTTGTTTATAAGTAAACTTTGAGGAACAGTGTCAAAGGCTTTAATGAAATACAAATAAACCACATCTACGGCTCTACCTCGGTCCAACCTCCCTGGTCACCCAGTCAAAGAAATCAATCAGATTTGTCTGACAAGACCTGCCTCTGGTGAATCCATGCTGCCTCGGATCCTGTAATCCGCTGGACTCCAGAAACCTCACTATTTTCTCTTTCAGCAGCATTTCCAATAATTTACTAACCACCGAAGTTAAACTAACCGGCCTGTAGTTTTCAACCACATCCTTACTTCCACTTTTGTGTAAAGGGACCACATGAGCCTCTCTCCAGTCCTTTGGCACCACTCCCGACTCCAACGAGGCATTGAAAGGTAAGTCAGTGGAGCTGCTAGAACGTCCCCAAGTTCCCTCAGTATTCTAGGGTGTATCCCATCCGGTCCCATCGCTTTGTCTACTTTAAGTTGAGCCAGTTTCTCACGAACACAGTCTTCTGAAAATTGTTCAAGATGTCCCTCGCTTCTGTTCATATTTGTGGGTGTTTTCTGAGGTCCTACTCTTGGTTCTTCATCTGTGAACACAGAACAAAAATATTTGTTTAAGCAATTCTGCTTTATCCTTATCAGCTTCTACATATTCCCCCCCTGCACCCTTGAGTCTGACAATACCACTTTTGCCCTTCCTCTTCTCACTAATTATATCTGAAAAATGTCTTATCCCCCCATTTTATTGCACTGGCTATTTCCTCCTCCTTTTGAATCTTTGCCTTCTTGACTACTTTGCTAGCTTCTCTAAGTTTTTCCAAATACAGATGCCTGTCTTCCTCTCTCTGTGATCTCTTATATTTCATGAAGGCCTCCCTCTTTTTCTTCACTTTTTCAGCTACTTCTTTTGAAAACCATAGCGGTCTCCTTTTCTTTTTACTTTACCATTTTAACAAAAAGGTTGGTTGCCCTTAAAAATACCCTTTCAGTTTTGCCCACTGTTTTTCTACGTTCCCCAGCTGTTCCCATCGCACTAACGACTCCCTGAGGTATTGGCCCATCTTCGCAAAGTTAGTCTTCCTAAAGTCTAGATCCTCACCTTTGAATGGATTCTAACAGCCCTAGTCCTAATACTGAACTACACCATCTGGTGATCACTGGATGCAAAATGATCTCCCACTACAACATCAGAAACACTTTCACCATTGGTAAGCACCAAGTCCAGTATGGTCCCTTCACGTGTCGGGTCTGTTATGTATATGTTTATTTCATTTGATAAAAACCGCCTTTCTACAATAACCAAGGTGGTGTACATTAAAATTCAATAAAAGAAGGCTAATAGCCAACGAAAAGGAAAGAAATGTACAATATCTTACAGGACAGTAGAAGAATTAAGAAGAACATGACAAAACGTAGGTGAAGGATGAGCCTAGGGGGAAACAAGATGTGGGGGAGAGTATAGATCACACAAAAGGGGAGGGAACATTAAAAGCTGTTACCAATTGCCTGAATAGTTCTCCCTGTCAAGAATCCAGGATCTCCTTACTTTTAGATGATACTGCAGCAGGAATGTGCCAATTATATCTGGCATATTGAAATCTCCTATCAGTAGCACTTCCCCTTTCCTAGCAATGCTGCGTATGTCTTCAATTAACTCTCTGTCCACCTCTTCCTCTTGTTGAGGGAGGTCTGTATATTCACACCAATGCAAATAGATTTCTCTTTCCCTCTTCCTAGTTTAATCCACAATGCTTTAATAGCAGTTTTTTACATATAGAGCCACACCTCCTCCCCTTCTTCCTACTCTGTCCTATCAGAATAAAGTATAGCCAGGTATACGCGCATGCGTGCATGCGAGGTCTTTTTGAGAAGTACTGGTGAAGAGTGAACATGATGGCCGTTGTCACCGCCTCTAGAGCCCCCAGCCGAAGCATGTAAGGCTTAAGCGACCTGTTATCCTACTTTGAACAGTTGTCTGGCCTTTTCCTGAGGCAAAGCCTTTTGGGAAATGTAGTTTCTTTTACTGTCCAATGAGGAGTAGTTATGAACTCAAGTAGTTTTTAAGCAACAGGATTTATTTCCCCTCCGGGCGGATTTCAGCATGGAACAAAGGTAACACAAACCATATGCTTATGGCAAAGGACAAAATGAAAAGTCTCCAACAGAAATTAGCTTAACTTCAGCATTAATAAAACATTTGCTTCCCAGCAATCAGAACAAACAGTTTTTCTGTTTCCGACAGCTTTATACTTTTCCTCTTAACACTCCTGCAATTCTCTGCACTGCTTAAATTCAACGCAGGGAAAGTATTTAATTCGATATTGTAATTGTACAGTCCATTATTCTTCAGCTACGTTGCCTAGCCCTGTCTCTGTTTCCATTAACTCTTCATGGAATTCAGGCAGAAGTGTTTGCAATGATATTTCAGGGGCCACGCCCTTCCTCTCTGGCTTAGGCTTTATCTCATACTCTTGGCACATGTATTGCTGTAAACACTCATCCTCATTACGTGTATTAAAACCACAGTCCCAACCCTTTGGGTAAGTAAAATCACACTGATTATCAGTAGCCTTATTTGAAACCCAGTCTCTGGGCTTACCTCTACGTCTGCCTGCAAACGGCTTTCTCTGGGCTTTGGAAACAGCTGTTGGCTCAAAACCCCATTCGTGAGCTGTGGGTTGCCACTGTCTTCCTGGCTTTTTCCTCTCCTTGTAATTCCCAGAATACTGCAAACCGCCTGGCCTGCTTTTGCTGTATTCTTCCCTTGAATGAATCTTTATAAATGGTTCTCCTTCTACCTTGAAACACGGCTCTGGCTCTGGGCTTTCTCTCTGCTTGGCTGAGTGTTCCTCTAGGCTTGCCACGGTCCTCTCTCCCACAGTTCTGGGCTTTAACTCTCCCAGTAGCTCTGCCTAGGCCTGGAACTCGGACTCCTCCCTGGTCCTCCTCTTGGTCTGTTAGCTGGCCTCTCACCCGAACCCTCGCTTGGCCTTGTAGGTAACCTCCCAGCTGAGCCTTGTGATAAGGAAGCTTATCATAGCTCAGGAAGGAGCTATAGAAAAGGTGAAGTGACTCTGAACAAGCAACCCGTCAGTTCTGGTAGAAATAAGAAACAGAATTTTGCCATAAAAGACTACCAGTCCCAGAATGCACCAGGTTTCCAACAGCCATTAGAGGAACTGAAGTGGGGAAACATGTGTTCAATCAGGAGGGCTATGAGGTATCCCTAAGCACTCATCTCAAAGGGCAGGGCCTGATTCAGCACAGCTGCGCTGTGTTAGGGAGGAGCACTCATCCAGGCAGAATAAGAGTAGAGTTTATTCTACAGATGACCATCTTCATGATCACCTTGGATATGCAGAGAATGTCCTCAGTATCCTGAGAATCAGCTTGAGTTTGATCATCAGTTTCATCTGAAGGATCATCAGAAACAGAAGCCAAACCGGACGGACAGAGAGGGAAAGAGAGCCTTTGGAAGAAGGAAGAGAAAAGCCTTTGAGAGGTCTAGAAGAGTCCAAAGCAGTACGTATACTGGGAGGTATTCCAAGGGCCAGCATACACCATTGGACTGGGGAAAGCCAGAGGAATGGTGCTGCAGAGCTAGGAATCACCAGAGGCTACCTGTGAGAGAGACAGCTGCACGTGGAAGGGACCCTAAGACCTGTGCCAGAAGGTATGTGAAGAGAGATCCAGTATCCAGGGATCTGGATTGGAAGGCTGGACATAAGAACTGGACTACATACTGGCCAGGCTATATAGAGAGGAACTCTAGCAGCAATGGAAGCTCAGGTATGAACACTGATCTATGCCCTAGCTATAACCTTGAAAGACAGCAGGGAAACAAGTATTCTCCTGAAAATGCTCCATTGAGAGATTCATCTGTGCCAATCCATGATATTGAACCCATGCTTGTTGAACAAGGGGGAATAATAGCAGATGAGGATCCTGTTTATATGGACTGCTCTCTATCTAAACTCCGTTGGTAACTTTCTGTTATAAAGTACAGGCAACCATCACAAAGAAATACTAATTTGTTCTTTAATCTACTCAGAAAAGCTCCTGAAGCAGGATTTGACCCACACAGTGGAAGGCAAGCCAGCTAAGGGGGTTTCAGCTGGTGACTGCTAGCAATTAAGCCTTACCTAATTGCTTGTGAGCTACTAGGGGAGTGAAAAGAACAGTTTGTTTTCTTGCTTTGTAGCTTTCATTTGTTGTTTCCTGATTTTGACTTTGTTTTTCCAAGTTAACACTGAAAGCAAGTTACCTAATTTATGTGCTACCAAGCATATCTGTGTTGGGAGAAATAACCCCATAAATAAATATCTTATTGGCTTTACCCAAGAGCACAACTAAAATTTTGTCAGCAGCTGTGTCTGGTGTGAATGATCTACATTGCCCTCAATACCGTGCAAATCATATAGATATATGCACTTGCCAAGAGTGTGAAGATTCTCACCCAGGCAGCCTTCTGACAGCCTGTGTTGGAGCTTTCTCTGTGGCTCCTAGTCGAGCTCCTCCTCGAGACTCCAATCTACCTTCCAATCTCCACCGCTTTCTTTCTATTGAGGCCACTTTATGTGTCTGCCTTCTAGGGCAGTGCCTGACTCTTCCTCCTAGCAGGTGCTCTGAATCAGCTCGTGACTCCTGAGTTAACTGGCAGCAAGGGTGTGTTTCTTTCCCCTGTGTCTGGTTTCCCTGGTAACTACTAACCATGTGCTTTTGTTTACCATCCTGCACTGCCTCTGATTCCTCCTTTTTAGCTCTTTCTAAAGGACTGGAGGAATCCACCATGTCACAAAACAGCACCGTTCATTAGAATTTCCCCTGATGCAGCGAGGTCACTCACGAAATGTGTGAGAGTTCCATTGTGACGTCGGGGGAGCAGTCCGTAACCGACTCCTACATATATATTTTTAAAGTTTGTACTTTTTGAGATGTGGATGCGGGCTGCTCATGGATATGTTTATAAATGAGATAAGAAGCGAATGTGGAAGCAGGTCATTGATGTTATTGGGCTTGTGTTTTAATGGCAAGATCTTGATTTGCTTCTCGATCATACCTGCCATTTGACCTTGTGAGCTGAGACCTTGCTTTCCATGTTGGTTTGAAACAAGAAATAATCATACTGCTTGTTTAAGACATTATTTGTTCTAATAGAGTGAGTTTTTTGATTTGTTGATTGATAGATACCCTCTCTACTGTGACCACCAAAGAATTTTTTGGATTAGCCAGGTATAGTTACATCCCAAGCATAGTTTTCTGTGAACCACGTTTCTGTAAACTGACACTAAATCCAAGTCAGCCACTCCCACCAAAGCTTCAACATCAGGGATCTTATTTCCCATGCTACGGGCATTTATACACACTGCTTTCCAATGTTACCCCTGTTACCCATTTCCATAAAGGTATTTGATGTATCACCTACCTGGGGGCTTTCTTCACCCATCCCCAACAAATCTAGTTTAAAGCCTTCTTCAGTAGATTAGCCAGTCTACTACCGAAGACGCGTTGACCTTTCTTGGACAGATGGATGCCATCTCTGCTCTGCAATCCTTGGAACAGCATCCCATGGTCTAGGAAACCAAAACGCTCTTGATGACACCATCCACGCAGCCATGCATTCATCTCCAGAATGCGAGCCTCTCTGCCTTGGCCTTTACCCTCAACAGGGAGGATTGAAGAGAACACCACCTGTGCACCTAACTGCTTCACCCTCTGTCCCACAGCCATGAAGTCACTTGTGATACGTTCTGCGGTAAACCTGGCATTAACATATGTTCCAACATGTATTAGCAACATTGGGTAATAGTCAGTGGGCTTGATGAGTCTTGGCAAACTCTCCATAACATTTTGGCACCAGGCAGACAGCGTACCTCTATGGACATCAAGTCTGGTCGGCAGATGGAACGCCTCAGTACCCCTAAGAAGAGAGACTCCAACCACCACTACCCTTCGTTTCCTTCTGGTCACTGATTCTGCAACTTTGGGGTACTTGAGCTCTGGTTCTTCCCTTTCCAGGGATGCTTTCACCTCCTACACTTCCAGGGCTGCATAATGGTTCTTCAATTCAAGGGCTGGAGAAGTTGGACTGGTGATTTTTCAGGCCCTGGTGACTTTTGTCCAACCATCAACATTCTGTTGACACCCATCTTCTCCTCTGCTGGAGAGCTTGGTTGCTGCAAGAAGCATCTCATCTATGTACTTCTCACTGTCTTGAATGCTCCTCAGCCTCGCCACCTCCTCTCTGAGTTCCTCCACTTGTTTCCTCAGAGCTTCAGCATGCAGGCACCCTGCACATGGAACCGGTCCTTCAACTGGCTTTAGGATCTCTGTCTGAACCGAGGCAGAAGCTGTAACGGGGCAACAGCTTTAGCAATATGATTTTTTTCCCCCAGCCATTGTTCTGTTCGTGGAGCTTAGGTATCTGTTTAAAGCAAAAGAGAGAGACTCTACCAAGTACCAGCCGGTTTCCCAGCTGTCCTTTCAGAGAAAAAGCAGTTAAATCTCTTTAATTATATTCAAAATGTGCTGGTCCAATTCTCTGTGCTTTGTTAAATGGGGAGGTGCCCTATAAAGCAAGGCTGCTCACTAGGGGTGGGTGGGAGTCGGAGTGGGTAAGGAGGGAACTAACTCCTCATAAGGTGTTAGCAGTTCCCAAAGCTGAGGTTTCTACAGTTCAGCAACCTACTGTGCTCAAGGAAAGTTCCCACTAAAGCACCAAAAAGAAAGTAACCTTGCTTTAAAAATATACAAAAAACCCTTTTTAAGAGCTCCCAGTCAGAGAGCTAGCAATTTAATATAATAAAATAAACCCTCAAATCCTTACTGTTGGCTGTTAGGAAAGCCTTACATAATGTGTGTGACTGAATCTTGGCTAACAGACGTAATCCTGAAACAATTGACTATAAAGCGCTTTTGTTAACTGTGGGTCTCAATATTAGGAAGTGTTTCCCTCAATGTCTGTGTCAGGAATCCAGCTAACTCACATTTCAGAAGAAACTGAAGTCATTATTTTATAGTGATGTTTTTAATTAATGCAAGGTTTTATTTTTCTTGTATATTATAATTGTTTTTGTGTGATATAGTTCTGTGCACATTGTTATGAACTGCCTCCTAGTGCCAGGATATCCAGATTATAAATAATAAAAATGAATTGAAATGAAATCATACGGTGATCCTGGAGACAATTCTGCAGCTTTAGAAGCAGCTCACAATGACAGACAGTGCTATAAGCTAAGGAGAGGTTGATGAGCACAACACCACTTTCAATGGTCTAGAAGGCTGCTTCAATATAAACCTTTGTAGCCAGGCATTGAACATTTGCGCACCCTTGTTCCTGGTTCTGAGCCCTGCATTTGCAAGAACTAGAAGAAGGAACCATCTCTGATCTAAAGGGAAGGAAATTTGTAGAACACAGGGGATGATTTAAGTTCCCGCACACTGTCTTCTTAAGATAGAGGGGGGGGGGGGGAGCCGAGACAGATCCTAATCATACTTGGAGGTGTCAGCCCCTATGTCTAGCAAAAATGCAAAATATTCAATCATCACCTACAGCATAGGTGTCAAACTCTGGCCCGCGGGCCAAATTTGGCCCGTAGTGTAATTATATTTGGCCCGCGAGGCTATACCAAATGACTACTAGAGCTAGCCCGCTGGTATTATACAGCGCATTCATTCATCGCTAATACTACAAATCCCATAATGCCTTGCTGTTGTTTTGGCGCGTCAATCAGGACCAGGTCCCAGAAACGCCCTCTCCTGTGTGACAGAAGTCATAGCGATCTCAAGCTACAACTGTCACTGTGGAACCCCTTCCCAAAAATGGCAAAAAGAAAGGCAGACAACAGGAACTTTCTGGACAGGTGGGAGGACAGAATATTTGTTTACATATGTAAAAGACAGACCTGTTTTGTCTGATTTGTGGAGTCAACGTGGCTATAACTAAGGAGTATACCATTTCGACGACACTATGAAACAAAACACCATGACAAGTACAAGGACCTGGACATGACTCAAAGGAGGCCAGAAAGTGGAGGAGGATGAAAAGAAGTTTGGTTTCACAACAAAATATGTTCAAAAAAGCCACATCACAAAGTGAGGCTGCTGTAAAGGCTAGTTATATTGTGGCAGCAGAGATCGCAAAATCAGCCGGCCCTTTAATGAGGGGGGAGAGTTTGTGAAAAAAGTGCATGTAGAAAGTTTGTGACATCGTGTGCCCAGAGAAAAAGCAAGCCATTACAAACGTAAGCCTGAGCATAAACACAGTAGCTGATTGCACATGTGATCTTGCCACCAATCTGTATGACCAGCTTATGGAAAAGTGAAAAGATTTAGTTGCATTCCCTTGCTGTGGATGAGAGCAGCGACGCATCTGATACTGCTCAGCTGTCAGTCTTCATCCGTGGAGTGGACTCAAATATGTGTGTTACGGAGGAGCTATTGGGATTCAAATCATGCATGGCACAACCACAGGAAAGGAAATTTTTGAGGAGGTTTCCAAATGCGTTAACTGAAATAAAGCTGCCGTGGGATAAACTCGTGGGATTAACGACAGATGGTGCGGGCCAGCGATGTGCGGTAAAACAAGTGGACTGGTGGGCAGGGTCCGGGAGAAGATGCAGGAAGAGAAACTATGTCAGGTGAACTAACTGTTTATCACTGCATCATACATCAGGAATCATTGTGTGGCAAAGCCCTAAAGATGGAACATGTTATGACCACAGTAACACAAGTAGTTAACTTTATAAGAGCCAAAGGTCTGAATCACCCGCCATGTTTAAGGTCTTTTTCTGGAGGGAGTTGTGGTTTCGGAATACGCAGGTACACGTTGCCCGGTATCACACAGAGGTGAGATGGTTAACGCCGAGGAAAAGTACTGAAAATAGATGTTTTGAGCCTGCCAAAATGAGGTTAAATAATGTCAGTTTTCTGGAAAGCAAAGCACCAAGGAAGGAACCACACGGCAGAGCCTTCGGGAGAAACACACCAGGTTTTCTGTGTGAGCGGAAGCCTTTCTTGTGGCCCGTACATCTCGAGCCATCTCGATGCGCTGTAACCTGCAGCTTCAGGGCGGGGCGCAAATCATCACAAACATAAGTACGCTGCAGTGAGGGCTTTTAAAACTAAAACTGTGCCTGAATGGGAGAAAAACAAAATGCTGCAAGGAAACCAAGTGGCCATTTTCCCTGCTGCAAAACCCATGAAAACCGCAGATTGCTTTGACCAACTTGAATTCCCATGCGCACAGTTTGCTGAAAAACATCAGTTGTACTCGTCGCTGAGTTTAGCCGGCGATGTTTGCCGACTTTGAGGTCCAGAACTGTAGGTTTGAACTGCTCAGTAATCCCCTTTGCAGTTAATGTGGAAAACGCACCAACCAACCTCCAGATGGAGCTAATTGAACTCCAGTGTAATGACACGCTGAAGTCAAAGTATGATGCTGTGGGCGCCGCCCAGTTCCATTTCTCACAGTTCATCCCCTGACACAATCGCCTCAGCTCCGCACCCAAGCTGCTCAGATTGGCTCTCCTCCTGTTCGGGGCCAGCAACATTTACTCTATGTGAGCAACTTTTCTCCTCGATGGAAGATGACCAAAACATCTCACAGGAGAACGTCTGAACAGATGAACACCTTCGCTCGATACTGAGGATTTCCTCAGCTCAAAGCCTGAGCCCAGACATTGAAATGAACTATCATCCAAGAAGAGATGCCAGGTATCTGGGCCTTGGGCACATCAGTTAGATCAGTGTGCAGCAAACTGAGCAAAAATAATTATACGTTTTCTTTAGTGCACTGGTTTTCTGCTACTCCAAGACATGGGCTTGAATGGTTGATTAATTTTATTATTGTTATTTTATTTTAAAAATTATTTATGTTATTAATTATTTAAATCTTATTTAATAAATGAATGTCCTTGATGGTTTTTTTGTTTTATTGAGGTGAAACTTAGTTTTTGCATCTATCTGAACTATTAAGTTATAAATGGTAGTATAGAGTGAAGTGTTGCTTCATATTCAATGTTAAAGCAAATCCCTTGTTTGGGGTCCATACTACAGTCACTTAACACCAGTATAAAACATGGGTGTGTTCAATGCGGTGGCCCGCGACCTTTGTTCAAGTTTTAACAAAGTTGTTGGCCCACTGTGTAGTTTGGAGTTTTGACACCCCTTGGACCCTATTGAGAGATAAGAAGGGTCTGAGGGGAGAAGGGGTTAGTTCTCCTTTGAATCACATTCCCTGTAGAAAAAGCTTTTCGTGCTCTTCATAATTAAATATTCCCATTCCTCCTGGGAGAAGGAGACAGCTATATCCCTCAATTTTAACAGGGACCCTGAAATACCAACCAGACACAAAACACAGCACCTTCTATCAGTAGACCTCCCAGCACTGGAGGTTCTATCAGGAGACCTCCCAGCACTGAGGTTCAGGCATGGCAGGGGAAAGTTCCATGGTATATAAAATTCACGACAGTACACAGTCGCAAAGAGCAGGATTATATTTCAGGAAGATCGTTCAATTGCTAGTCCATTCAGGTAAACAAATAAATGATCCTGTACTAGAGTGTTACAGCAACATGTGAAACCACTACAACAAAAACACCAATGTAACTTGTCCCCACACAGAGGCAAATTTTGTGATCACTCCTGATCTTCGATTCTGCCTCCTTCCCCTTAAGGAGGTCCCAAAGAAGCTTTTCCTCAGGTCTGCTTGAGTCCTGACTCTGGGGCAGTAGGCCTGTATAGAAAGCTGCAACCGATGTTTGTGAGGAAAAGAGGACGGAAAAGGGTTTCAGAGTAATTTCTTACCTGTTTGCATCAAGCTCCGTGCAGGCATGTTCGGGTTTCTCCTGCCTCCTGCGTTTGGGGAGGGGGGGGTCATCTGGAAGGAAAGGGGGAAAAAAACTGGCATTAAGGGGGGGGGGGGGGGGGGAGCAGAAGCGGGGACTTGAGACTAGAGATTTTAGGTTTAATCTGTAAAATTAAAGGAAGAAAGCAGAAAAGACTCAGTGTGTCTTCTCGCGTCAAGGGGGGGGTGGGGGGGGGCATGCCAGGCATCTCCTTTTCCTGCTTGACGGCGGGATTGATGACATCACAAGGGGAGGGCGGAGCTGTCACACCGGGGGGGGGGGGGGGGCAGAGAGTAGACCGGGGGGGGAGGGGGGGGGCTTGGGGGGGTATGCTAATGCTTTCTGGGGTAGGGGGTCAGGAGAAAATGGCAGTGTGGGGGCAGGGTTTTTCTCTTCTGAGCAGGTTGCTGATACTGGCAGGGAGATGTTCTATGGGCAGCAGGGGGCGGTGGCAGTGCGGGCATCCAGGATCTCGTGATACACACATGGTGCCATGGGGCACGCAGAAGAAAGATATGCGATCCCAGAACGACTGGGTGGGGGCTTAAATTCTAGGGTTGCCAACTGGCTTCCAGATGCGCCCCGATCAGGGTCAATCCAGTCCTGGGTATTACCCCATTGCATGCAGGGATATGTAGTTTCTGAATTTCCTTCGCCATTTTTTTGCACTCCCATAAAAAATGGAAAAACTACAAGTCACTGCAATGCATGGGGTAACCCAGGACTGGAATTGACCCTGTTGGGCGCCATCTGGAGCGCAGTTTTTTTTTTGTTTTTGTTTTTTTTTTTTTTTTTGGCAACCCTAGCTCCAATCCTGTTTTTTGGGCTCCAGAAAAAAAACTCTGCTCTTTATTCTCTGTCTCTGCAGTCCCATGAGAATAAGCTAGGAATGGGGAGACATGTTACTGCCCAGAACAAAACTCTTCCTGTCCTATTAAGTATTAGCACAGTAGGGGAGGATGGCAAGTGGGGGATGTTATTTAAGAAGCATATTCAGGCCGATGCAAAGAATCCCCACCAGCTAGCGTGCCCTTTAAGGCCACCATAAATGCTACTTTTAAGTCACATTTTAAACTGTCAGAAAACAGACGGACACATGTGAATAAACAATCGAAGGCAACAAATATTAGCACCTAATTAATGCCATGAGTATTTAAATTGGTAGGAAAACGAGATGAACATAATATCTGTGTATGTGCGAATCATATGGCTACACCCGATGCAGAGGAAACAGGCGTAGAGGATTTTTGCAACCAGTCATAGTCACCGATGTTGTTTCATATCTGTAGGGTCTGAGGTGACTTTAAATCTCTAACGCATGCCCTCTGCAATCAGTACTTTTGATGGCACCAAGTGCTTTCCCACTGATGCCTAGATCATTTTCTCGCTCAGATGATCTGACAATCGGGCATAAGCCCGCGCAATGCCATCAAAATAGTGAAATTAAATCCCTGGTGGCCCAGCAGGGCCCATCTCCCCCCCGCTCGCCCCCGCCCCCCCCTCTGAAACCAATAGTTTTATGATGGGCATCGGAGATGAATCATTGGCATCGGGCAAAAGGCCCCCTGATGCCATCAAAAAGGCTGTCCTGGGGGCCCTTAGAGCCTTACCTGGTGGTCTAGCAGCCCCCTGAAACCCCCACTCCCACAT
>CM066031.1:72325458-72397800 GCA_033557465.1 Ichthyophis bannanicus
TTCTGCCTCACCCTCGCCTCCCTGCCACCTCACCCTCTGTCTCTCTGGCTCTCCGTTGTTTCGCAAGGTGCCCCTGCATTGGGCAGTCTGCCACCCTGATTGTGCTGTGGTCCATCAGTGTCCCAGCCAATCCCCCTCTACCCAAAGGTGGGAGGTGTCGTCAGCTGATGTGGACATGTGTTCGTGTTGTAACTATAGAAACAGCATGCATGCCCACCTGCATGAACAGAACCTTACACCTGGACGCCATTTGTCCACATGGTATTTGTGTGGTGCAATCATGTCACAATTCCCCCCCCCATGTCACACCACAATAACACCACAAGATGCAAAACACAGAGGGACAAATATGTAGCTGTGTTATACACAGATGTCATTTACCCGACATAGGCTATGATTTGCTGTCAGCCGCATGGCCAATGACTATATCCTGACGGTGCACCCCCACCCCAAGGTCTCAGGTACAGAAACATCCATCACACACATCCCAATCAACGTCGGAGAGGGTAGTTTCCACAGGACTATGCATCATGTGGGTCATGTATCTGTGGGCATGTGTAGAGGTAATGCACATACCCAATCACGTGCAATCTGTGCCTGTGCTATCACCCTCCCCTACCTCACAGTCACACATGTACATGGTCAGTCAAATGGGTGACATGTGACTGTTGTGGGGGGATGGGGGACAGCACAGAGTATGGGTGGTGGTGCGCAGGGTCGTCTAGTATCCACACCTGCCAGCACAGCAGGCAGCCAGTTGTAGCAGTGCGGGGATAGATATTCCCTGACACATGTTATGGGAAAAGTATGGCCAGGTGTGTCAATACACGTATGCACACAAAATCCGAAGGGCAGATGTGTCACCCTTCCCCTGACCCTGTGGCTGCAGCAAAACATGACCTGTGCTGTGACGATGACATATGTCCGCCCTGAGATATGTTGTGGACCCCTCAGCTGCAGATAGTCCTGTATTGGAGTGTTTACCCATGGCCCCCTTTAGGATACAGGGACACATACAACATGTGTTACACATCCCGCAGTGTCTGAAACAGTTCCCGACATGTCATGGTGTAGCAGGCCCCTAACCAACTCCACCATCATGCCTTATGTCACCTCATCTGTCATTGGCATTGTCTGTGACTGTTTCCTTTGTATCTGACATTACTCTACGCACACTGCTACATGTGCCTGTCAATTGTCCCCAGATACTCTGCAGTGGTAGCTCCTTACCTTGTAGCTTCGTGGCAAACACATGTAGCACTGGGGAGATAGTATGTCCCATGGGAATCTGCAGTGTGCAATGGCATGCACACTCACACCGAAAATATCATGGATGGTGTACCTGTTGGTGCTGTGTAGCCTGTCTGCACATACGTTAGCCACAGGGGTGTGGGGATGGACTGCTAGGATAAATGCAATATGAGGAGTTATAGTCAAACATGGAGGCCACACAGGCCGTGCACGGCTGACTCCCAGACAAGTTTCCCTGACCAGGTACATGGTGTTGGGCGATAGGTATGTGGGTATGTGGGGGCCCTGTAGGCAGCACACATTCAGAGTCCCCAGAATATCACATATGTGTGGTATGGATCACACACATAGATGTTGCTGTACAGTGACACATCTGTTTTTATCTGTGTTTGCACACAATAAAGCGTGACTATTGTACATTGCCGAACACCTGTGGAGCAGGAGGAGGACGAGGAGTGAGGAGGAGGAGCTGGGGCAGGAGGAGGGGGAAGAGGGTGTGGCAGGCAGCTGAAACACGAGGGCCCTGATACTGTAGCCGATGTGGGGTTTCGTCACCAGGGGGAGAGCCAAGGTCACTGTGAGGGTCACATGGGGCCTCCACGGAGCCCCACACCACCCAAGTTGTCTGCAGCAGGAGCTGCTGCAGCAGCACCAGGCCGCAACGAAACAGGGGAGGATGTGCTACTAGCTGAGCTGCGGGCCCGTGGTGCTGCATTACAACGCGACAATGAAGGTGGGTAATGAACAATCTTACCATGACCCATCACTATGCTGTGTGTACATAGGCTATCAGGTGTGCACCCTGTGGCGGGACTGTCAATATTAAAAAAGCCACACACAGGACACGTGGTGTTACAGAAGCTATCATTGTGAGACACGTCAGCGTGCAGTATGTGCAACACAGTGCTGCAGTGGAATCAAAGTGTGAGCCACACATGCACAGCAAACTATATATCAGGACACACAATTGGTGTGTCGTAGCAGTACCACTGAGCTATTACTCTGTCTCGGGTATACATCCCCTATGTTTACTGTGCAGTGTGTTTGCCCGCACACATGTGCACAGCTGAGAGGGAGATGTGGAGGGGCGTGGCCGTCACAGCCACAACACAACACACCTCAAATCCATCTCAGGGGTGTGTCTGTGGTGTATGTGACAGCATACCCTCTACAGCTGTGATATGCGTGTCCACCCATTACACAGTACACATTGCGTTACATAATGTTTGTGCCTTTGTTGCCTAATGACAATGTTACACCACAGCCTGACAGCCCAGAGAGTGTTAACACCTACAGATGCAGATGTCACAGTACTGATGCGTCTGGTGCCTCATTGTGTGGGGGAACACCAAATGAAGGACAATATAACAGGTCTATGTAAGCCTCATGGCTGTAGCACACCCATGTGGCATTGCTACATTGTGGCAACTGTCCCCTGGGGCAGCGGGAATCACGGTTCACATACAAAGGCCTAACCTATGTTTGATAGGCAACGTGATAATGGCCCCATCCAACATAGCCTTTATCAACAGGTGTCCACACAGCATCATATACGACATTATCGTTCACAGTGCCTCATACACACAGAGATCACTATGTCCACACTAGACACGATCAGATGTACCTCTACCCTGGTTGGGGTGGAAACACTACCCTGCGGTCACGTGCATGCCCACAACTAGGGTTGGCTGTGTGACATACAGACAGAGTGGTGACGCTGTCCTGCACATGTATATTCCTGCAGCACAGCCATCTGAGGCTGCCGGCCATTAGGGGCGGTGGGCCATATTACGTGTCCTTGCATCAGCATTGTGGATGCGGCCATCAGGTGATGTGGTTGTGGGGGACACTAAATGCAGTCCAAACTGTATGGCATAACACAGGTAACATGTGATGAGCATAAGTGTGTTTTGGGTGTCACCAGGTATAACAGGCAGACCCCGGTATAGGTTCCCCTAACCCCAAACAGACAAAAGATCCAAACATCCCAAACACACATCTCCCAAAGGAAACGGAAAACTGCTACAGCAGCAGCCTATTCCTCACCCTCGTGACATTCCAGTTCCAGTCAGTTCACCTGAACAAAGCAGTTCACACTCACTGTAAACATGCCCAGTCAAGCATGTATGTACAGTTGCGGCTCATCCGCTGGGGAATAGCTTGTGATGCCATGCGGCATGGTAGTCAGGAAGGTGAACAGCAGTCTCATACAGGTCCAGCATGTGACCAATGGCTGTATGGACAGGTGAGGTTGTGCTCACCTTCCCCTGGCGTCCACAATGGCCTATAGAAGGCAGAGACACATTCTATATTTCAACCACCACACCCACTACAGATGATATACATTGCTCTGGCAAAGGCACATTCCCTGACATGACCAGGGGATACTGATGTTTGTGTGCCAAATGCAACTGCTAGCTTTCCCCCTCTGTGGCTGTGCGACCCAGGGGGTGGTATACATCCAGGAACATCTGGCCTGGGGCTTGATGAGAGCAAACTGCTAATTCGCCCACTAGGGATCTCCTCCTCCCTTTGGACACTGTGTCACAGACACCTGCCCTCTTCCCCCTGAGGGATCATACATAGGGTGACGTGTGTTGTAACGTGCTTCCTGACGTCATTCCATTCCTAGGCCGTGGGAAATGTTTGGGCCCTTGCCCGTGGTTTGTACGGTTGGTCTCCAAGTGACAGCTGTAGTAGTTGAGATCATCACAGGTTGCATTCTCCCCTCTGACCCTGCTACTTGCCTTGTAGGTTCCGGTTATCCCCTTTGGGATACCAAGATGTCTTAGCCCTGCATTGCTGTTTCCACTACTCGACTACGTTGCTTAACCTGTCTCATTGTGCTCACCTGGCTCTTGCCTCCACAATACATTGTCTCGTGGTTGGTGTATGCCCTGGGCTACCCTCACCTGCAGAATGACACTGTTTAAATGTCTGCCATGTCACCGCCCTCACTGCGTACACCTTCTCTCACCCTACCGTGTAAGTGGCGACTGGGTGTGCCTGTAGGCTAGCATTGGATGTGTGTGTTTGTGATCTATGTTCCCTTTGGGATCTATGCATAGGTGAGCCATCCCCCATGTACAGGTACACCCTTTGTCCCCTTCCCTACCCAGGGCTGTGTGCCACCCGGAGCAATACCATATGCAACACTGATGTGTACATTTGCATGGCTGCTAATATTGCACCGTGGAACACCACATGTCAATAGGGCCCGTGATGTGTTGTGACCCGATGCACACCTCACTCCTGCCACGCCTGCTGCCAGGCACAATCAGGGATGCCCCACCCCCCTATATCTGGGGCTCAACACTCCCATCTGAGGCCTGCCACTAGCATTTGCATGCCTAGCATACCCCTGTACATGTACGGCTGGCGTCTGGGACCCTGTGCTGCAGTATAACAACATCACCATGGCCCTTGCCAGCACGCAACATGGGCCCCAAGGTGTACATGCACTGTTATCTGCCCACTGGGGTCACCCCCGGGAGGGGTGGGTGGTGTGAGATAACCTTAGCTGTCAGCCACATGTGGGAGTTGTGGTTCAGCCCTGGGGATGTTCTGGGAACTGCTGTTCACACCCATCGCTCATTGTCATGAGCACTGCACTGGTCACATGGCCATGGTGTGTGTGCCCGTCTGCTCTACCCCAACATTGTCTGCCTGTATGCATCCCATATCTCTTACTCATTGTGTATCCCCTGGTGTTGTTGCAGTCACTCCCACACCCTCCAGCCACCCACACAATGGACACTTATTTGCTGTCTGTCTCTGATAGTACCGGTACATCTGATGGACGTTGTTGTTTTTGCGCAGACAGTATATCCCTGTGTCTGTGCCTCACATCACATACATGGTGCATGTCCTGTGTGTGGCCATGGCCTACACCTTTTTATAATGTTTCCTTACATCACAATATGTATTTCAATAGTACAGTTTGTACCATGCAAAGGGGATTTGTGTGAGATGTGTTGCCTAGTTGTGCTTGACAAATGTACCCGCCACAGGTATCTCACTGACCACCATCTGTTCCCCACACAGGCATTCGTCAGGAACTTGCAGCTATACGGCACACTGGTGAACGCCTCATACAGGAGGTGGTGCATCTGCGCCACAACATCCAAGAAATGCCATTTGGGAGGATGTGTGTGGCCATGGACTGCATCCAAGCTGCCCTGGAAAGGATGGCACCACCGCCCCCGCCGCCAACACCGCCACCACCACCACCCCTGCCACAGGATGACTGGGTGTGGCCAGCTGCAGGGGGACATGTCTTGCGGCGTGGCAGACGTGGGAGGCCACGCCGTCGTCAATAGCGCATTACATATTACGGTGACATTGCATACCTACTACGTCTCAGTCCAATGTGTTTCCCTTGTATACCATTGGGTGTGTGCACATGCATGCCTTGACCGTGGCCAGAAGAGTTGAGACCCGGACCGTTGTTGCCGGGGTGTTCATACTGTCATGTATTACTGCACACATGCCATTGCCTGGCAGTCCGTAAATGCATACGATTTGTTCATTGCCCCTTGGCTGCAATACACCGATGTACACATAGGCCCAATAGCACATGTTGGCCAGCTCTAGGGTTACAGCAACACTATCTTGGGCATTCCCCGTTCCCACCCCCCTTAAACTGTGCACATTGGGGGAGGCTATGTGCCCATTGGCCCTGTCCTTGGCAGGGATGTCATGCGTGTCCCGCCCCTCCATGGCACACATGTGTCAGAGGCACACATGGGTGTCAGGTGTCTGTACGATGCTGCTCTGCACCAGCAATTGGTGTTGCGACAGACCCATCCCTGTGACATGATGTTTAGGTGGGATATATTAACAGCAACATAACCTGTGGCTACCCATGTCCCATTTCTATGCACACATGTTTATCACACAGCTACGCATGTGGTGCTGGTAACATTATGATGGCCATGGCTACGTTACATGTCCAACCAGGTGTATGGACCTGTCCCATGCTTGCGTACATGTTGTGTGTGTGAGGTAAACACGTGACCAGTGAGGCAGGGTCATAACATATTTATTAACAGCCAATACAACACACAATGGGCAACATGCCCAACATAAACAGGTGCATAACGGGGCGGGGGAAACACAGCGCAGCAGAGGGCACATAGGGGCATCACAGGTGCCAGCCGTGGTACCTGTCACGCTCTTCGGCAGGTGGCCATCAGGATGCCAGATGCACCACATCAGTGGCCACCTGCCGAACAGCCCCAGTCAGACACTGCAGGGCGTGGTACATGACACGGATGTCACGTCGTACGTCATCCAGGGCCACAAACACATCGTGGATACACCTGCCAGCACACAGACACACATTGGCTGTGGTCTGTGTGCTGGCATTAGCATGAGGTGTGCCAGTGGCCCTGGATGCCGCACGATCGTGCTCATGTCCGTGCCGTGCAGACGCCTGCAGTGCCGGACTGGTGCCCCAGTGGCCCTCTGCTGGGCTGTGTTCCCCCCCACCCACCTCCAACCCCTCCCCGCTCCCTCCACACCCACCCCCCACCCTCCCTGCCCAGACAATCACCCCAACTCCCCCCTCCCTGCCCGCACCCCTGCCCCCATTGCCCCTCTCCCCTGCACCCCCCAATGTCCCATCTCGGTGCTGCCCCTGGTTAGGGGTGTGGCTGCTGCCTTCTGCCTCGTCCTCCCCCACATCACTGGAGGAGGACACCACCACCACATCTGCCCTCTCAGGGCCTGCATCTTGCTGCTCCTGCTGCTGACACATCCCTCTGGGCTGGTCATCCTCCTGCTCCTCCTCCTCCTCCTCCTCCTCTGTTGTGCGCCGTGTGGTGGGCCTGCATAAACAGTACGCAGAGGTGTGTGGGGAGGCATCGCTGGCATCACTGTCTGTGAAGGATGACATACATCAGGGCACGTCCATGTGTGACACATACCGAATGTGCAGATACAGGCGAGAGACAGGCTGGTGGCCCTATGGCCCACCTGAACCTGTGATTTTGCCCTTCCAATACTCACCATCGTGGCGGTTCTCCCGCTCCCTGCAGGCACGTGCCAGGAACTCGGGGTGGTACTGGCGAAGTTCGCGCCCCTTCTTCCTCAGGTCCTCCACCTGTGGATATGCAAACGTTGTCTGGTGTCAAACACATACCACCTGTCACTGGGGCTATGGGTAAATATACTTTGCCTTGTCTGGCCCGCATCATGCTTCTCCCACACCCCTGCTGTTTGTGGCATGTAGAGCATAGTAACGCACCTCCAGCAGTCAGTCCCTCCCATATGTGCGAATAGGTTAGCACATAGGTGTCACAGCGGTATGACATGAGCATAGCTTACATCCACCTGCACTGTCATGTAGGGCAGCACACAACAGCATCACAAGGTGACTGCATGCTGCTCCTCACCCATATCCCCACAACACCACACCACAACGGTGGACTGGTGGGAGTGACAGTGAGAGACATGGGTGGAGACGAGTGGCCATAGGTGGGACGTCACAGAGACAGAGGGGATGAGGGGGGGAATAGATCACCTAGGGGACATGGTGTGCATTTCAGGTCATGTCCCTGCTGTGCAATGACAGCAGCTGTCAAAGGTGTGTGTGTCTGATGTTTCCTGGAACAGGCAGGACATGGTGACCGATGGAGGTGACCAACTCTGAGCCATTGCCACTGTCTGATTCCCATAGTGTGTGTCCCCTGTGGGGCAGCTCACCTACACAGTAGGCTTCTGGGTCACCCCCTATGGGTGTTGCCTCAGGGACGGCCATGTGTGTACTTGGTGTTTCACAGCATCATCATAACACATCGCATCCCTATGTGTCTGTGCCCTCATGTAGTCTCAGTTAGGTGCATATTGGGGCTGTGTAATACACAACCCGCCTGTTGCGGTGCCCCCACTTGTACCCCTTGTAAGCTAGTTTGCAAATCTCCCACAAGGCATGCTGGGGTCATATTCTGGGATTTGTCCTCACGTTGTGTTGTGCAGGGTGGGTGTGTTTGGGTCTTTTGCATGGGCCACCTCCCATGGTTGACAGTGTCCAGGCCTCCTATGGTGTGTCGCAACACACATGCATGCGGGGACATGGGGATCATGAGCTGTCCCATATCTGTTTCAGTGGTTTGCAGGGGGGGTGGGGATGTACCTGACCAGGTGCTGGGATGTCCTCTGGTTGCTATTACTACTGTACAAACTACGGCTGGGTGTTTTCCAGATGTGTTCTAGTGTGGAACGTGTACATTTCTCACAGGTAGAGCTGGGTGTGGGCCATGATGGCCATATGACTGCTGGGCTAAGGTTGTGCTGCACAGTGTGTAGTCATTGTTGGCCTTCCATTTGCTGGGTAGTACTGTTTGGCCCCCCTGGCCAGGACAGACCTGTCAGCATCCACCTCATGGATCCTTGCTGTCACTTTGTCCATGACAGTTAGACACACATACAGTGGGTGTATCAGACATTATCGTGTGACAGACATGTCACTTTCGGAGCATATGCCACAATGTCAAGGGCAGGGACTCACCCTATGTGTCCACACAAGCCCAATGATACCCTGTTGCCATCATTTGCCCTCGAAACAAGCATTACTGACAGGCGCTACCCATACCTCCCCCATGTCATATGGGAGGGCCACATCTAGGTGCTCTACATGTTCTTCAGACGCCATCCAACCCGTCCCCTGCAACATTGTTTGGGACAGTATCCTGTGTGAGAGCAGGGATCCATGGCACACACGGCAGCCAAGAGAGACAGAGGAGGAGCGTAACTCTTGCAGATGCACAAGGGAACAAACGGAGCAAGAGACGAAGGTGGGTTTGGACCAGACTGCTTTATTGAAGAATATCCCTACGTGTTTCGGCTTACGCCTTCTTCGGGGGACATACAGCTGCCATAGATAAAACAAACAATGTTATAATAATGGACATATATAACATACAAATCCAATAAATAATGTGAGGTATGAATAAGAACAAATAAATAAATATATATAAAAAATATATTAAGACAATAAAATGACTAATATATTATGTGTGAAAAAAATGTTACATTTAAACCAACCAGAGGACCACACAGAGGGTAAAAAATCAATAAAACAAAATATATAATAACAATAGAGTTAAAAACAAATGAACTACATCTGACTAAATAAATTAAATTAATTAAATAAACGAGGGCCGAGACAGAGGACTAAGATATTGTGAAAAGCAAATTAAATTAAAACAAGTTGATAATCCACATGAATACAATTCTGTACATGTATACATATAAATAACAGAAGTAAAAATATGTATTGAACAAATAAATATAAAAATAAAATAAAAATAAAAATAATAGTAATAAAACAATTAAATGAATATATAAAATATATAAAAAATATATATATATATACAAATAAATATAATAAAATAAATGGTGACATACCAGTGTTGTACAGGTTGAGATGTCTCATAAAGACAATTGGGTAAAAAAAGCACTATGTATTGATAGCGCCGTAATTGATGAGGTTGTCTCTTAAGGACAATTGAGTCGTAGCACTATGTAATAGCTATAAAAGGAAAAACTATATAATCACTCATTAGAACAAATAATACATGAAAAACAAAACATCAAATGTACCAAAAATAAATAATTAAATAATACATAAAAATGGATAAAATGGGGAATAAAATTAATAATAATAATAATAATAATAATAAATGTATCTATAAATAAGATAATATTGGAATACTTGCACCTAAGTTTGTAAATCGTGAGATGTTGGACAAACTTAAGACATACCACCAAAATAAAATACTTATAAAACAATAATATATTAAAAATATATATTAAAAATATACAACAATGAATGCAGGGAAATAATGAAATAGTAATAAATATATATATATTAATATTAAATGTAAAATGAAAAGGAAGAGAAGAACTCTACATGAGTGAATCTATAAACAGAACATGTATCCTGCAAAGAGGACCAAGATGATGGTATAATCAGCTGCGAATATATAGTGAATATAAGTCTTGTGTTATCAATAGGGAGGAAAGGAAGGATTTCAATGATCAAAATGGAAGTATCACCATGAGAGGGAGGCACGGAGGGGAGATATATTCTGTCAAAAAAAAGGTAAAAGTGCTGAATGTGGGAAATGAGTTTAGAGCAGTAAATTACCATAGCGACATATTCTATTATTGTATGTGCTTGTGTGAATTAAAGGGTATGCATGAGGAAGTGTTCTGTATGCTAGTTACATCAATATAGGTTGAATTGATTTTACGCGTATTTATTAAATGCAGTTAGCATTCAACCAAAAGGCTTTATTGAGGAATATCCCTACCTTACAAGATTATAGTCTCATAATAAACTAAGGGGCATGTTTACTAAACGGGGCACTTGTGCGGGGCGCACCTGAGCGCCCTAAAATGATGCATTTAAGTGCTCTTAAGCACCCCGTACGCGTGTGCGGCACATTAACGGGTCCCGCACGCGTGCGCCGAAAACGCGCACGTTTGCGGGGCGCTCATGTGCGATAGAGGCGTGGAAAGGTGAAATGAGGGCGGAGGAAGGCCCCCGAGGGGCGGAGAGATGGGGTCAATGGGTGGAATGTGGGAGGGGAGAGACTCCCCGCACAGGAGCGTGCCCGAATTTACAAGGAAAAAATACCGCCAGTGAAACACACGCGTTAGAGGTGATTTAAAGGGAAGAGAAACCATTTCCGTCAGCAATGTACAGCAACATCGTGGAAACCCAAAAAACGTGAGCAGTGTGAAACATGTGCACAGAACAAACTCGCAAATTTAACATGAAAATAACCACAACCAAGTATGCGAAAATCTTAAGTCTGCTGGGCAACACTGCTATTAATGGGCAACAATAATAAACACTCCCAGGAAAGCTCCAAAGAATTGAAATGAATATTGGAAGGGCCCATGGTCCGTGGACACATTCAAAAGCACTGCAATGTAATGGAACTGTCCTGGGAGTGCATATCAGGTCATCCAGTGATATCACTGATGCACTGTTCGGTTTATTTCTGTGACTGCACCTATTTGGAGGGCATATTTGTGTGTGTCCTGCACCTCTGTCCCCATACAAAGAAAACGTGCCCACAGTAAACCTATGCAGAGCAGGGTGTCAGGCTTGTGCAGCCAGGTTTCCTATCTCCAGATACTGCACAGTCTCTGTGGGCACAGTGTGGTGCAGCGGACACAGCCAGTGACTGTATGACAAGAGGTTCACAGGTTCAAATCACAGCTGAGGTTCCTGGCAACCCAGTACCCATATTTTTAACCACCACTAAACAGTGAGAGTTCACACACTGCTGTACTGCAGAGAACATAAGCATGGGCTCAACACCTACATTTTACCCCACACCGCACACAAACCAGAGCAATGGCCATTATGTACAGGCGAGTCCCTCAAATTCCGTCCTGGAGTGCCACAACGCAATCAGGTTATATGGGTTTGCCAGATAAGGACTGCAAGCCACAGCAGACAGTGCCGTAGGCGTGTGTAGCCTGGCACCGTACACAACAACAGACAGGCACTGTCAGATGTAAAGTCATGGACTTCCCTCGGAATGCAGAATATATGTTTAGAAACAGTGGTGCAGTGTACACAGACAGTGTGTGCAACAACAGAAGGTCACAGGTTCAAATCCTGTCTGTGGCTCCTTGCAACTAGTGCACATAAGTGTACCCTGAAAAACCAGGCATTAAAGACTGATACTTTTCTGCTGAGAACCCAAGATATTTTGGCATATGTTTATGTTATCATCAACAGTACCCACCACATAAACATGTGCATCACCTACAGCAGAGTCAAACAAAAGCAGTCCTGGAGTGCCCCACATCATTAAAGGGTAATGCAGACTCCAATATAAGGCCATGTGAACATGTTGACGGCAGGGGAACTGGTGACACCTGTCCACATCACACCATGGCCTATCTGTTTTTAGGTGGGTGCTGTGTAGTGCAACAGACAGGGTTAGTCTGACAAACAGACATGGATGTACCTGGAAATGCACTGTCTCTGTGTCAAGAAGGTGGTGCAAAGCACACAGGCACTGCCTGCAGGAGGTGAAGGTCACAAGTTCAAATCACGTGTGTCAGGTCTGCCGAACCAATCCCCGCAATTGTCACATCCCCTAATTTTTCTCAAAAAACAAACCACCTGTAGTGGGAAAAGTGCAAACAGGGACAGTACATGTATATTGTCTCTCAAGGTGGACATATAAGAGAGAAATGTGCATCACATAGATCAGATTTCCTCAAATGCAGTCCTGTAGGGACACAATTTATTCACATGTTATGATGTTGTAAATAAAGATGTCTCTGTTCATCTGCATGTGCCGGTCCATGGTATGCAGATATATCTCATGCATATATCTGAGGCACATTTGTGAAAATGTAGCAGTGTCTGTTACAACAGGACTGGAGTTGGGGACCTGTGCCAGAGATTACCGATCAACAGGAGGCGAAATGACCAGACACACAGGCTTCAGGACCCAAAGCCAATTGGACAGTCATGATAGTGTGCGTTGCGTCCATCCCATAAAACTAGTATGTGCGCACTGTAGCACTGTCACCATAAACCTTGAAATACACCACACATATAGCAACATGTTGATCTGATCAGTGGCAGATATCAATGTCTACGTACACCACAATATGGTTATTGAGTGGTATCACACCAATATGTCTGATGTTTGTGGAGTGTGTCTCAGGTCTGTTGTTTGACGATGTTCCCCACCATGGGGTGTGACAGTAGCACTATTTCATAGCCTAGCCATGCATGCACTGTGTCCACGACTGCTGATTTGGCATAGACTGGAAAAACTATCTATAGTAGCACAGTGATGGCATAGCTGTGGGATTGTGTGGCTGTACATCCAGTGTGTGATGTATGCAACACCTTACACAGCGCACAATGTTTGTACTGTGTGCAGTGTTAGCTTGCCATTGTGCATAATGAGGTGCTAGGTATTGTGGTCATACCCCCGACAGGCTGGTCTCGGCAGGATGCATGAGGACAGAACGTAGGGCAATGTAAGTGAAATTGCAGTGTGTGGTCATCAGTAGCATGGACAAGGTAGCCCAAGCATGTCCTCCTGGAAGGTCAGTCTCACCCTGACTGAGTAGTTACCATAGCATGGCTAGGTCAGCTGTAGTGGCAACAACATCTTTTGCAAGTGATATCTATGGGTTGCCTTTTGGAGCCCAATCACGAACGTAACTGCTCGGTGAGTGTGCAGACGTCCCAGTTTGGGTTGCACACATTGTCACCAGTAGTATGCGGTATGGATTAGCTATCAGACTGCTTGCACCTAGTATGTGTAAGGGTGCCACACTTTGAAGGGTGTAGCAGCTGCAGCTTATCTGTGTTTGCTGCTGGACAATGTCAGATAGTGGTGGTGGGCTGCTGAGCATGTCCAGGCATGCCATCTGTCTGCTGTCACCTTATTGATGTTCACATAAATGCATGCCCCATGTTGTAAGTTGTATTTCCCTCTGCTGGACAGAGGTTATCACTTCCCACCAGCAGCACCATTGCAGTGATGAGTCTGAATGTTACGTTTGGGTGTTGTCACATAATCCGTCTGTCTAACACACTTCTCCCACTCCCATAACTAATGTGGCGATGACAATGGCCACCACACAGGATATGACTGATGTGGTTGCAGCAAATTGCTTAAAGGGCTACACATCACAGGGAAATAACAGATGCACAGAAGTGTATGTGTATGTGCATGTGCATCAACAAGTGCTACTCATCAGACACTGTGACTGATGTGGACTCACACCATAGGCTATCTTAGCTGAGCCAGGTGCTGTGGTCATGGTTCTGGGACTCCCCTCTCACATTCAGGGTGAGCACCGGAGCCGCACAATGTGATGTCCAAGACTAACTCTGTGTCATTAACCTACACGCTCATTAATCATGTTCATACGTAGGTGTTTCAGTGGCTGCATAAACCATAGTGCTTATATTTGTAGACTGCTTATTTACATGTGCAGTGCATCATGGGTATGTGTGATTGAAGTCTATCTTGGTAAAGAAAGCAAACAGGTCATGTGTTGGCCCATACTCAAACTGTAGCCAGCCAGGGGTGTGTTAGCAGCTATGGCAGTGGTTCTGAAGCAGTCCTCCGTGAAAGTCTAGCCATGACATGTGTTTATGTTAGTACAAATGAAGATGCATGAGATATATATGCATTACAGATGTCTTGCCAAACGGAGTGGAATGTGGCCCTCCAGGGCTGGCCATCAACAACCCTGACAAACATCTCTGTCATTAACGTTTGTAAGTGGGCAAGGTGCTGATGTGCAAGACATCAAAATGTTCACATAAACTGTGTAACATGCATCTCTGCCTCTCACCACCACCAACATCTTATAGATTATAGAACTGCATGGTGGGCATGAGAATTGAGGAAGTATGTCACAGTGAGTATATATGCTTTTCATGTCACTGACATCTGCACTTTGTACAGTCACACACCTAAATGACAGAGGTGTAAGACAGGGGTCTAAAAATACAGACCTGTAGGGCCACAAATCTGTGAGGTTGCCAGGGTAGCTCTGATGCCTATAGATCTCATGCATATTAATTAGGGCTATACTGATCAGCAGACTGGCCTAGGGGTTCAAGGAGGAGTGTCTCTCATACACAGAGCTATGGAGATTTCGCCCCCTGTGACGTCACAACGTGTACAGACATAGGTAATGCCTCTGATTCTACAGTGGTCTAATCTAATATGGCTCTCTGAGGCCTCTTCCCTTTGTAATGTCATTTGGTTGGTGCCACCAACAACACCCTCAATGCTGTAGCATGAAGGTCCCTCAAAAGTACCTGACAAGGTTCGTTTATTTGAACATTAGAAGGTGCTGTTGTGGACACTGCACCTCATATTGTCCTCTCTGAAGTGACTCATAGGGTACCTGATGTGCCACACTAGGTTATTGCAATGTCACAGTGTGTTTGTTCAAAAAACAAATCCAAAACGCAAAGGCCACACAAACCACTGTTGATAGTAGATAGTAATGTGCCAGCAAGTTATATAGATTAGGCTGATGGTGTGAAGGCAAACACGACGTCTGTAACATAGGTAGGTATGACAGTGAATGTGTCGCACACCCCAGCCACTCACTCTGTATGTCAGCACATCCACCTAACATCTACATCCATGTCCATCGCATGGCAATCTCAATAAGCTCAATATGTGTGCTATGCAACCTAATGTGGATGTAGCATGTGCAGATGCAACCCCCCCCCCCCATGCCATCACATACATAATTTATGGGTTGACATTGAGATGGAGTAGTGAATATCATCTATTGCGACACATATCCCCATATCACCAGGGTGCCTGATAGGCCAATCTGATGGTCCCTCAAAACACCTTGTTGAAGTAGCAGTTGTAGTGGCAGTCAGTGCAATGTGAAAGGCGTAGCACATCACATCAAACAAATGCCTAAGAACCAGTGTGCAAGTGATGATAAGTTCAAGTCCCAAATGTGTCAACACCATGAGGTCATGAAATAGTTATGTGTTTTATATAAGAGACACACAGCACTGTATATTGCAGTTGTTGTGCGCATGTGCGCAACTCGTTCCGCAAAACAATGTGCGGGGCGCAGTTGAACGTCATATGTGTATAAAATGCGCCAGTTGCGGGACGCTGTGGGACAAAATATTTATAAAACATGCAGCAGATGCGGAGCGCAATGAGACGTGTTACGTCGCCAAAGTGCGCCAATTTTTGGGCCGCAGTTGGACGTCATACGTCGCTAAACTGCGCCATTTGCGGGGCACAGTTGCACGTAAAACATTGGAAATGTGTGGCATTTGCGGGGCGCATGCGCGTCAATGACGCTGCGTGCAATCAGGTGATAATATCTCAAAATGGCGTCCAGAACAAGAAAGCCTGCATTCACTCCTCGGGAGCTCCGCATCCTGTCTCGCCTGATTGCCACAAGGCAGGAGAAGAAGCTGTTCCCCGGGCAAAACAGGTACAGGGACAGCAGAAAGGTCCGCAGGGCCTGGGAACGGCTACAGAGACGATTCAATAGAGAAGCTGACTTCCAAAGGGAGGTAAGTGGATGGGGACAGGTCATCCTGTGTGCATTGCAGATCCTCATGCTGTTGGGGTCAGGTATTGTGTGTCAGTAATGTGCTGCAGCTGAACATACATCCCATATTGTCTTTGTATAATATGTGACAGGTTTGACCTGTACCCAGGTGGTGATGGATATGGTCACACAGGTCATGATGCTAGCCCTATTACCTGGCATTTGCTGCTGTGGACGTGCCAACACATACTGTAAGAAAGCAAACCAATAGATCAGCTTAATTATATCCAAATCACATCATATGAATATGGTGAAATGTGTAGCTGCAGCAAATAACCTTTCCGTCCACAGAAAGGGTATGTGAAGCAAAGCATTAATGGTATGTCAATCACCCAGGTGATCTGGTTGTTTTTGCCAATGTTGTGGCAATATGCCCCCTATCCCCAGTGGTCCTGAGAGCCTCACCACAGTGGTCTATCAGTCACCCTGGAGATACGGGTGTGTGTGCTCAAGCACTGTAATACATACACCCTATCACCAGGGGACTAGAGAGGCCATCACACGGCTCACCTGTCATCATGGTGATATTGGTCTGTGTGCTGTCAAAGTACAAAACAATATCCCTATCCCCAGGGGTGCTGTAAGATCATCACAGTGGCCTGTCATGTATCCTGGCGATATGGTTCTGTGTGCTGAAACAGTTTAAAACATCTCCCCTATTTCCAGGAGTCCTGAAAGGCCATCCCAGTGGCCTGTCATGTATCCTGGAGATATGGTTCTGTGTGCTGAAACAGTTCATTACATCTTCCCTATTTCCAGGAGTCCTGAAAGGCCATCCCAGTGGCCTTTCATGTATCCTGGAGATATGGTTCTGTGTGCTGAAACAGTTAAATACACCTCCCACATTCCCTGGAGTCCTGAAAGGCCATCCCAGTGGCCTTTCATGTATCCTGGAGCTATGGTTCTGTGTGCTGAAACAGTTCATTACATCTTCCCTATTTCCAGGAGTCCTGAAAGGCCATCCCAGTGGCCTTTCATGTATCCTGGAGATATGGTTCTGTGTGCGGAAACAGTTCATTACATCTTCCCTATTTCCAGGAGTCCTGAAAGGCCATCCCAGTGGCCTTTCATGTATCCTGGAGCTATGGTTTAGTGTGCTGAAACAGTTCATTACATCTTCCCTATTTCCAGGAGTCCTGAAAGGCCATCCCAGTGGCCTTTCATGTATCCTGGAGATATGGTTCTGTGTGCTGAAACAGTTTAAAACATCCCCCCTATTTCCAGGAGTCCTGAAAGGCCATCCCAGTGGCCTTTCATGTATCCTGGAGCTATGGTTATGTGTGCTCAAACAGTTCATTACATCTTCCCTATTTCCAGGAGTCCTGAAAGGCCATCCCAGTGGCCTTTCATGTATCCTGGAGATATGGTTCTGTGTGCTCAAACATTTTACATCTTCCCTATTCCAGGAGTCCTGAAAGGCCATCCCAGTGGCCTTTCATGTATCCTGGAGATATGGTTATGTGTGCTCAAACAGTTCATTACATCTTCCCTATTTCCAGGAGTCCTGAAAGGCCATCCCAGTGGCCTTTCATGTATCCTGGAGATATGGTTCTGTGTGCTGAAACAGTTTAAAACATCCCCCCTATTTCCAGGAGTCCTGAAAGGCCATCCCAGTGGCCTTTCATGTATCCTGGAGCTATGGTTATGTGTGCTCAAACAGTTCATTACATCTTCCCTATTTCCAGGAGTCCTGAAAGGCCATCCCAGTGGCCTTTCATGTATCCTGGAGATATGGTATTGTGTGCTCAAACAGTTCATTACATCTTTCCTATTTCCAGGAGTCCTGAAAGGCCATCCCAGTGGCCTTTCATGTATCCTGGAGATATGGTTATGTGTGCTGAAACAGTTTAAAACATCCCCCCTATTTCCAGGAGTCCTGAAAGGCCATCCAGTGGCCTTTCATGTATCCTGGAGCTATGGTTATGTGTGCTCAAACAGTTCATTACATCTTCCCTATTTCCAGGAGTCCTGAAAGGCCATCCCAGTGGCCTTTCATGTATCCTGGAGATATGGTTCTGTGTGCTGAAACAGTTCATTACATCTTCCCTATTTCCAGGAGTCCTGAAAGGCCATCCCAGTGGCCTTTCATGTATCCTGGAGCTATGGTTGAGTGTGCTGAACGAGTTGATTACATCTTCCCTATTTCCAGGAGTCCTGAAAGGCCATCCCAGTGGCCTTTCATGTATCCTGGAGATATGGTTCTGTGTGCTGAAACAGTTTAAACATATCCCCCTATTTCCAGGAGTCCTGAAAGGCCATCCCAGTGGCCTTTCATGTATCCTGGAGCTATGGTTATGTGTGCTCAAACAGTTCATTACATCTTCCCTATTTCCAGGAGTCCTGAAAGGCCATCCCAGTGGCCTTTCATGTATCCTGGAGATATGGTTATGTGTGCTCAAACAGTTCATTACATCTTCCCTATTTCCAGGAGTCCTGAAAGGCCATCCCAGTGGCCTTTCATGTATCCTGGAGATATGGTTCTGTGTGCTGAAACAGTTTAAAACATCCCCCCTATTTCCAGGAGTCCTGAAAGGCCATCCCAGTGGCCTTTCATGTATCCTGGAGCTATGGTGATGTGTGCTCAAACAGTTCATTACATCTTCCCTATTTCCAGGAGTCCTGAAAGGCCATCCCAGTGGCCTTTCATGTATCCTGGAGCTATGGTTCTGTGTGCTGAAACAGTTCATTACATCTTCCCTATTTCCAGGAGTCCTGAAAGGCCATCCCAGTGGCCTTTCATGTATCCTGGAGCTATGGTTTAGTGTGCTGAAACAGTTCATTACATCTTCCCTATTTCCAGGAGTCCTGAAAGGCCATCCCAGTGGCCTTTCATGTATCCTGGAGATATGGTTCTGTGTGCTGAAACAGTTTAAAACATCCCCCCTATTTCCAGGAGTCCTGAAAGGCCATCCCAGTGGCCTTTCATGTATCCTGGAGCTATGGTTATGTGTGCTCAAACAGTTCATTACATCTTCCCTATTTCCAGGAGTCCTGAAAGGCCATCCCAGTGGCCTTTCATGTATCCTGGAGATATGGTTATGTGTGCTCAAACAGTTCATTACATCTTCCCTATTTCCAGGAGTCCTGAAAGGCCATCCCAGTGGCCTTTCATGTATCCTGGAGATATGGTTATGTGTGCTCAAACAGTTCATTACATCTTCCCTATTTCCAGGAGTCCTGAAAGGCCATCCCAGTGGCCTTTCATGTATCCTGGAGCTATGGTTATGTGTGCTCAAACAGTTCATTACATCTTCCCTATTTCCAGGAGTCCTGAAAGGCCATCCCAGTGGCCTTTCATGTATCCTGGAGATATGGTTTTGTGTGCTCAAACAGTTCATTACATATCTACCCTATTTCCAGGAGCCCTCAAAGGCCATCCCAGTGGCCTTTCACTCATCCTGGAGATATGGTTGTGTGTGCATAAAGAGTGTAATAGATCCTCCCTTTCCCCAGGAGTTAAGTGAGGCCATCACAGTCGGCTATCACGTACCCTGGTGATATGGTTGTGTGTGAATAAAGAGTTAAATAGATCCTCCCTTTCCCCAGGAGTTAAGTGAGGCCACCACACTTGGCAATCACGTACCCTGTTGATATGGTTGTGTGTGAATAAAGAGTTTAATAGAGCATCCCTTTCCCCAGGAGTTAAGTGAGGCCATCACAGTGGTCTATCACGCACCCTGGTGATATGTTGTGTGTGCCTAACCAGCGCAATACATTCTCCCTATCTCCAGGAGTCCTATGACCTGTGTAAGGTCACTTGTCTATGATCCCACTGCAATGGGATATGCAGCTGATGATGTGTGGCACAACACGCAACCCCCATGGGGCCGTACGCCACATTGCATTGGTGGGTATAGCAGTCACATGTTGTGGTAGTTTATGACAGGTAAGTTGCACCTCTCACATAGTCTGTGAGGTCACTATCTCATCACACATGTCTGTGATGTATCACGATGAAAAGCTATGTGCACATGTTGATGTGTGCATAGGTACAACATCTCCATGACCTAGGCAAAGATATTCCCAAAGGCTGTAACAGAGCCATATTCCCCTCACTTTATGCATAGTTAGGTTACCCATCCTTACACCTCCTACAAATCCATTACCTTGTAGCAGGTGAACAGAACTGATGTTGTAGGAAAGCTACAGTCACCTCTTGTGGTTGGACACCACAGACACAAGCAGCCACATGAGCACAGGTGGCAATTGCGTAGTGTGTTTGTTTGGTGTCTGTCCATGGTTTATCAAAATACACCTGCTGTCATCATACAGGTCATAGGTCATAGTGCCATTTCTACAAGATATAGGCCAGCCTACATGGGCATGGTAAGCTCAGATAAGGGCACCTGCAGTTGTTGTATGTTTGTTTAGGCTGCTCTACCAAACATACCCCATACATACTACACCCCAACCTGACTCTCACACAGGATGGCCAGCCAACATGGGTGGAGGTACAGACCCTCCACAGCACATGATCAGTTTTGTAACCCTTTCCTGCCCTCCTCATCCCACTGTTTCCCACATGTGTGACTTAGCCATGTTGTTAGCTGCTGATAGCATAGTTCATTGCCTGTAACAGGTGGTCGCCAGACACAGCAGGATGCACAAATTAACAAACATCCCTGTCCCCCTTGGGTTCTGTCGCATTCAACAACTGCTCCAATGTATCCCTTCACCCGCTCCTGGTGTGCAAAACATACACAACAAGAGATGCAAATATTGGACAGCAAGTAGCATCAAGCAAGCACCATGGCATGGCTCCAGAGACTGACATATGTGACGATGACCAACATTGGTGAGTAGGCTCAGTTGGTAATGGTGTTGTCCACATGTGATAACACATTCCATGTGCCCATGATGATCCCCTGTGACAGGTGTTGAACTATGCTATACATGAAACACACATCAGTGTAGCTGAAGTGTCCAGACCCAGGACACACTGTTCTATGTTTCTGTTGCCCACCCACCAGACGTAAGTGCTCACTCATGCTCCCACCCATATTTTCTCACACACACAGGTCGAGGATCTGAGAAAGAAAGGGAGGGAGCTGCGCCTGCACCATGGCGCATACCTTGAGCGCGTGAGGAATGCTGAATCATCACATGGTGATGGTGCGTATTGATGACATGGCTGCCCACCATCAGAGGTCACAGTGGCCCATCAGTGTGCATGGTACCTGCATGGGTACATGTGATGTGTCACACACATCTACGTGTGCTGATGACTGTCATCTTCCACAGATCATGATGACAGTGACGAAGACCCCCGTACCTCTGCCTATGCCCTCCGAAGGCCCACCTCCCGCGCTGCCGTGGAGGTGGTAGTCCTGGACACCAGTGGGGAGGAGGCAGAGGGTCCTGCAGACGACACAGCGGAGGGGGTCATGGGGGATGCTGGGACGGAAGGTGTGGGTGCCAGGGTCACAAGGGGGGGTGAGGGCGCAGGTGATGTGGGTGGGGGGGAGGTGGTGGGGGGTGTTGGGGAGGAGTCAGGGGGGGAAGAGTGGCCACAGGGTGTCTGGGAGAGTGACATAGAGGACAGTGCAGCACAGGGCACTGTTGGCTCCCGCCATCAAGGGCAGGTGGCTCCAACATCCAGGGCCCCACACACAGTGCATGCAGATGCCACCACACAAACACCAGGAACAATGTGTGTGTGTGTGGTGGCAGATGTGTTGTACATCTGTGTGAGGCTCTGGATGCACTGGAGCAGCGGGTGCACCGGTTGGTGCACCTGCAGGAATGGATGGCGGGAGCCATGGAGAGGGTGGTTGCTGACATTGAGCATCTGCCATGTCAGCAGCCACCCCCTGAAGGGCGTCACAGGCATCATTGATGGTGCCTGTGACGTCCACACATGTGCCCTGTGCTGCCCTGTCCGCCATCCGGGGGCTGGCTGTGGGTGGGTGGGGTCTTGTGGGGGTTCGGGGTTTGTGTGTGGGTGTGTGGTTTTTGCGGGTGTGTGTGTGCGGGGGTGGGGAGGGTTTGATTTGGTGGGTGGGTGATGGCATTTTCCCCCTACCCTAGATATGTATATAGTTTTAGTTTTGTTTGTACATATTAAAGTATTTTTTCTGAACCCTGTAATGGTCACGTGTCTCACGTAGCATATGCCTATAGATGCCAGCATGTCATATGTGTGCAGCCACATACATTCCTGACGGGTAAACATGCGTGTGATACCTCAATTGGCACCACATGCAGTGTGTCGGGAAACTCATGTGTGTAGGTGTGTGATAGCAGGGTGCTGCATTACATGTTACCATGTAGTGGCTGCCCCACAGACGTACTTGCCACAGGGATGCATACATGACCCACATGTTCTCACATATATGAGCCGGCAAAATATGCGGCTCACAAATGTCTGCCTCTGTAACATGCATCCCTATGGTGGGTTGGGGTGCATGTGACCACCTATATAGGTGAGGGCACAGGTCACACATATGGCACCAATGTGTCCTGTATGACGGGTTGCAGATGGTGATGTGTATGGAACATAAACAGGCCATTTATAACACAGTACCCCTGTGTCCACATCAAGGGTGGTGAACCGTGGTTCTGTAGAGCCGCAGGGCAGTCAGGTGTTGGAAATATTCCTAATGAGTGTGGCAGAGATATATATGAATTGGAGATATCCTGTCAGCGTGACTGAAGTTTCGGCCCTCCAGGGCTCGCTTTTGAGAGACCTGGATTACACCTCTGCCATTTTGGAATGTGAGTGGGCAAGGCGCAGATGTCCCCGACATCACACATGTTACCTAGAGTGTGTCATATTCCTCCTCACCTCTCCCCACCACCAACATATTGCCATTGCCACCACCCGTTACTGCTGGTGAGAAACAGGGAGCAATGTTACGCATTCCAAATAACCATCCGATGTCTGTGACATCTGCACCCAGCCCAAAATAAATCGTACATGACAGAGGTGTAAGGCAGCGCTCTCAAAATCCAGTCTTGGAGGGACACAAACCAGTAAGGTGGTCATGATAATTGTAATGGTGAGATATATATCGCCAGCATATACATTAGGGATATGCTCAGAACCTGACTGGTCTGCGGCTCCACAGTATCACGGTTCCACACCCATGTCGTACATGGATGTCTGTGCACACTGTGCCGCTGCAGCGCAGAGGCTGTGGTGACACATTGTGCTAGTGAAACATCACATATGTGTGGATCATGGAAATAGTATATGTGTGTGGCAAAGTAGCTTATGCAGTGGACATGGTTGCAGATCCTATGGTCCTCCCACCCCCCTCTCAGAGATACACATGGGACCAAATGGACACTCTTTGGAAAGAGACAATGTATCTATTTTTGGACAGCTGTTTATTATCACAGCAATTCTCTCATATAAAACTATTGTTACAAACATGTGTGTAAGACATATCAAAGATCCCCCCAAGCCAATTACATAACACACACACAACATACTAATCACATATGTCTACTTTCACATATAACCCAAACCAAGCCGCAATAACAGAATATACTATGTACATAGTTGCTAAAACTGAACAGTGCAACAGAGAGAAACCTTTGGTTTCGTGCTGTACATTTCTATATTATCATAGGTTACTGACGGCGTGGTCGGCCACGCCTGCCACGTCGGGCCCCTCTCCCTGGCAAGGCTATAGCCTCCTCCGGATACATTGGTGGTGCAGGTGCAGCTCGGATCAGAACATCACGTATGCCCTCAAGGGCCTCACACATGCGAGTTAGTGGCATGGCTACGACCCCCTCATGTAATGTCCGTAGCGCCAGCACAAACATCCCTGGTGTTCTGCTCCACAGCACAGCGAATCCGCTCCAGAACACGTCGATTGGCTGTGAATGGGACACAGGGTGGTCAATGAACTACCTCTCCACGAAAACACCTTCATAAAGCAACATGTCATACACATACCACACTAATGCTAATGTGATAGTGCTGAGTCATATGGGAACATGGTTAGGGGTATAACACATATATCGCAGTGTACTACAACTAATAGAAACACAGAGAACACTATACAGGAAGAGGATGTGGGAGGACAACACAACAGTCATACAATAGCTTCTGCATACACACCCACATACTACTGACGTGGCAACAGAATTGGGCAAGGACAGTCATCTCATATCCATTATTTAGGTCAGGTGCAGCATGCAGCAGCCATAAACACCTCAGATGGCCAGAAGCATTGTTGTACCGAGGTGTGTTTGGGAATGTCTGCACAGGTCATGTATGGGTCCAGGGTTTTGCTATATGTGGCATAGAGATGCACATGAGCTGTTGGGGCATGTTACGACAGGAACTGTGTGTTATGTGTTTATGGAATTTGCTATTCTCCATGAGATGTTTGTACTGGATGTAGCCTCATGGGATGCCATATATTTGTGTAAGACTGTGTGACGGCAAATCAGGTTTGGCCTGCCCTAATGATTGTTTTATGACATGACAATGTATGGTCTGATAGGTTACATTGTCAGTATGAGGGCTGGATGTGGGGATGTACACATTATCCGCATGTGCTGGTCCTTGGAATTGCCTGGTGCAAGGACTACACTGATATGTATGCTTGGTGGTGTACAAAATGTACGTGAGCTGATGTTGGGGAATGACTAGAATGTGATGGTGCTGACAGACGTTAATCCCGTGAAGCATTTACGTGTTTTGTGGGAGTGGGTGATACCTTATGAACATAGCTGCTTATGTGAGTGTAGTTGAGGATAGACATTGGCATGCTGACTACGTCATTGATAGTGTGGGATGTCAGAGACCTACTACACGGATAAAATGGTTATGTTAAAGCAAATGTGACAATGTAGAGTGGATAAAACAGTACAATAGAGCTGTCTGGACACATAAACATCAGACTATGGTGAGTGAGCAGAACTCTTGCACAGGCATTGTGAACGTGGATGCAGCAATTAGGACATGGAAAACAGTCATAACAACTAGACAACATATGTTTTCCCCTTTCTCATTTGACATAGCATATGGATCCTTACAGGCTGAGCTTCAGTATGTTTATTTTGTACCCTGCTGTAAGGGATAATGTATGTATGACAGTACAGATTGGTCAGATATCTCTATCTACCCACTGGCCAGTACCTATACAGTGTTGTGTCAAATTCCCTAGTTGCCTTTTGTGTCTCCAATAACACATTTCGACTAGGTAATGTATTTCTTTGGTTGCTTGCTCTATGATGATGTATCTGGTTATTTTGTAAAGGAGATGAGGTCTTCAGTTTATGTTATTTCTCATTGGGCTTGACAATTGCTATCATACACCAGTATGTTATGTGAGGTCTTTGTGTAATGCTCTAATGTTTGCATTCGGAAAGGAGGGGTGGGTGATGTGCCAATTCTGGTAATGTTGTGTGGATACGTGTTGTATTATATTGTCTCAACATGGCAAGCTTATGTTGTAGTTAGTCATATGTGTTTAGGTTTATTTTGCAGCACAGTAATTGTTCACGGTTTGGTCCTTGTTTAACCATTTGTTGAGAAATAGACATGCGTCATACTCATTACTGTATGGTTGCATACAACACATATTGCAGGTATGACACTTATGATACTGGGGACCATCACACGGTATGGGGACATAGGCCCACAATTTAACTGGGACACACATGCTCACAGCCTATGCAATCTGTTGAGGGATTGTTGGCCTTACAGTAAGGGGACATGGTGTTTTCCTTTTCTGTCTGGATTACAGTCTATGTTATGTCTTTCTGTACAGAGGATATTGAGGAATGTTCTCTCCAAACAAGCCATCAGGTTCATACTGTACGTTTGAGACCCCTCTGTAGATCCGTATCTATGGTTGACCTGACATATTTTCGCACCTCTCTCCATATGCTATGTAATTTGACACCTGCAGATGCAGACTGTGGGGAATGCGTTCTTTGTGCTGTTACATCACAGAGGAGGGTTGCATTGCTATATATATGGTATGTTTGTTTCTTCAACTATTATTTAGATGTCATGCTGTGGTTTACCAGACATCTGGGTGTCTGCAATGAGGTAGACTGTTGCAAGGGCAAGTGTTGATCTTTCTCATGACAACAACATGGTGGCCCTTATACAACATTCCTTTTAGGCCTGCATCTGTGGGTGTCAACTGACCTTCGGTGATTCTGTTTTGCGTCATAGTAACACCATATATTATACCCCACACCATTCTTTCAAGAAACAATATCCCACCAACATGAGCCATACATGTGATATATGTGGTGGTTATGTTGCAACATTCACCACACAAACACCAACTAGTGACTATTGGTGTTTATTTTGGAATTATGACTGTCGTATGTCACCCACCTTCAGCATCGCGATGTGCAGATACGCCATGGGACCTTAACTCCGCCATCATCGCCTGAGGGTCAGGGCTCTCGGTGTATACTTGCAGCCTGGGTCCGTCGATGTTCTCCCTTGATGCTGCCCCTAGTGGTGATATACTGGGTACAGGTGGCTCTATGGGCTCATCAACAGCACTTGTGCTGCCCCCTGAGACAGCAGGTTCATCCTCCAACACACTCATTGGCACTGTGATGTCAAAGTCACCCTCTTCCTCCGCTCCTCCTCCTCCTCCTCCCTCCTCCTCTTCCTCTCCCATTTTACTGTAGTCACCTGCATATTGAACAATAACAAGGAAAACACATATGTTTCAACATAATCATATCTATATATGTGTGGCACAGACACCACAGAGATGATGGGGTGGGTATGTGCGTGTGTGCTGCGTACCCGACCCATGACACCCTCCCATACATGTTTGTCTACGTCATTCAGCTGTTTCTGGGGCACATGTGTGTCGTGTGGCCATGCACATGTTGCATATTTTCCATGTGTATATTTGGAGTGCCATGCCACATGTGTCCCCCATCACATCCCTCCCCCTATCTGTACAACATATGTCCACACATGTGTGAGAATACATCACCCTTACACTTGTTTGGACCATACATTGCCTGTTTATGTTTAATTATGCATTTGAAATATTGTCTCTAGACATACTATATGCTCATTGTTGGATATGTTTGGCTGTGACCCATTGTGCCGTGGATCCCATGTAGCCAGCACCTGTGGCCCACTGAGAAGCACATGTAGCACTGTGCAAATAGTATGTCACACACACGTTACCTGATTAGTGTGCCACAAAATCATATGGTGCCTTGCAATCACAGATGTGCAGGTTGGATAGGAATTGTTGTGTGTAGTTTTGGAAACAGATGGGGAGGTTGCTGTTTTCGAGGGACACATATGTAATATTGTGACAGGGCATGGCAACAACACAGTTTGTGCATGGCCATAACACACACATGTGACACCACTTTTTAAACATGGTGTGGATTGGGTCACAGGTATGGGAGTGTCTGTGCAGCTGAATGATGTGTACTGAAGGGACATTGTGAACCTGGCAATTACTATACATACCTGCGTCAGGATGTGCCGTGTCAAGGGCCTCCGGCAGTCCACGGAGATAGATGTGGCCCAAACGTGTTGCCAGCTCTTGTTCCAATGGTGTGAGTGATGGGATAAAAGGGCCCCCACCACCTGTGCCATGCGCATGTTGTCTTTCAGCCACCATGTGCTGGCGCACCCCTCTTTTTATATCCGAGTACCTCTTTTTGAGGCTTTCAACATCCCTTGTGGGGCCCCCTGCCTCTGCAATTGCAGCACGCACCTCCTCCCATACTGCCATTCGGGTGGCCACTGTTGTGCGACTGCTGAGCCTGCCAAATAAGAGGTCATAGTTTCAATTACATGCGAGAGTAGGATATAGTTCTCTCTATCACTGAAGCGTAGAGCTCTTTTTCGCTGTGGACCAGGCACAGGTACCCTTTTTCTCTTCCCAGTTTGGACATATTGTGCAGGCTGTGGCCCAAAAGATGGTCCTGCATGTCCCTCCCTAGGATGTGCAGTCTGTAGCGTCGGTGTATCACCCACCACAGGTTGGGACACATCCTCCACACCCTCACCCTCACCCTCACCGTCTCTCTCCCTCTCTCTCTCCATCTCTGTATGTTTTAAATGCTCCTTTCAACAGAACAGCACTCACTTAAACAAAACAGAACAATACACAGCATGCAATACAGACTTACAGAATGTTACAGTACAGGACACAGTAAAGGACACATTAACAAAGGGAACAGAAATATTATCTTAGCACAAGGTGAGGAATCTACTCTGCTCCTGACTATCTTACACTGCCTCTCTCCGCTGCCGTACTCCCTGGACTGACTCTCTCCCTCCTTCCTCTGGACTACTCCCACCACAGCCTCTCTACCTATAGATTTTGTTATCCCTCACTGTGCTTCTTTCCTGTGCAGTAGTCCCACCACTGTCTCTGTTTCAGACTTTATCTATGACACCCTCTCTCTCTAACTGTGACTCCTTTCTCAACCCTCAACGTGATGCACGTGTGCAGGCCTATTTATAGTGTATTGCCATGTGTCTTCCATTGCACATGCGCAATTGGGCGGGCGTGACGCTCGTGCGTTGGGCGCGTGCTCGCCAACGCATGGGTGGCCGTACGCGGACAAACGCACATGCGCCCTGAGACACTGTACTGCGCATGTGTCGCAGTACGCATGCGCACTACAACGACTACCGCATGGGTGTCTGTGTTTTGTGCGCATGTTCACGCCGGCGCACATACGTGTGGGCACGCACTGACCGACGCCCATGCGTAGAGTGGCGCACGCGTGCCACCAACGGGCATCGCATGCGATCAACTGCGCATGCGCAGTGTGCGCAAACCACACACCCCAGAATAACATATATTACCATCACAACATTACCCACGTTGAGGGTTGTAGAGGAAGAGCAGGAGGAGTGTGGTTGGTGTGGAGAAGAACGAACGTCTATGCAGTTGTACTAGCGGATTGTATTGGTGTTTGTATTGCTTATTATATTGTGTTGTGTGTGTATTGTCAGTTGTTGTTTTTACTTTTGGATACTGTATAGTGTGTTTTGTGTGTTTGTTAGAGTTTGTGTGGTTGTTAGAGTGTGTTTCGGTAGTGGGACGGGAGGAGTTTATGGCAGCAATATATGCTTATGCATGTGTCCTGAGTGGTGGGCAGATGCTGCGGTTGCCGGACAGGGGAGATGGTGTCCACGGGGCTGCAGCACAGGGCATGGGTGTAGTCCCGCAGCAACTCAGACCTGCAGCTGTGGAGGTGGTCCAGCCATGTGCTGTGCGTTCACGGCACAGACGGCGTGCCGAGGTGCAGGCTCGGCAGCCACGCCTCTACAGGCCCAGGGCACAGCTCCAGGGCATGCGTGAGGACCAGGTCATCTCCCTGTACCGACTGAGCACAAGGGCTATTAGGGAGCTTTATGAGGATTTAAGACCTGACCTCGAGCCCCTGACTGATCGGTCCCATGCAATACCAGGTTTAGTCAAGCTCCTTGCTGCTTTACATTTTTTTGCCTCTGGCTGTTTCCAGTCATCTGTGGCTGCAGTGGGTGGCATGAGCCGCCCATCCTTCTCACGATGTCTCCACCACGTACTGCGTGCCATGGTCAGCCGGGAGGGGAATAACATAGCCATTCCCCACACTAGGCAACAATGGGGGACCCTGAACCAGGCCTTTGAGACATTAGCAGGGATACCACACGTGATGGGAGCTATTGATTGCACACATGTTGCCCTGGTCCCGCCTAGAGACAGGGAGGTGGCGTTTCGCAAACCGCAAACACTACCATTCCTGAATGTTCAGGTTGTATGTGATGCTAATCTGCATATTCTGAATGTGGTCCCTAGGTTTCCAGGGTCCACCCATGACTCCTATATCCTGCATCACTCGGCAATCTTCACACAATTTGAGGGCGGACGTTATGGGGACTGTATTTTGCTGGGTGAGTATGTCATGTGTCGTAATGTATGTATGTGTTTTGTAACTTTCTTTATGTCTACTCACATAGCTAGCAAACTCGTTTAAAACCATAAACTTAGATCAACATATGAGCAATGTTTGTTTGGGGACTGTTGTATCTTTAGATTATTACAGGGGTATAGACGTACACATACAGCAGCTACAAACAAACATAGACCATCAGACTCCTAGCATTATATGATCCAGACATTCACATGGTGTGCAGGTGACAACACCCCTGTGCATGTGGCTAGGCTGTTGCACAATCCCTCATAGTGTGTGGTAATATCAACTGCACACATTCTGAGGGGGGGGGGTTTGGCCCTCATATGCACGTATCATGATGGGTCATTGCCAAATAATGCTTGTATGTCATTTAACCTTGTGATAATTGCTCATCCATACAGGTAACCCTTCTCATGTGTGTGTGGGGTTCACACACTCACTCTGGACTGTTGTTGCTACCCAGGAGCCAGTATATAATATGAGGGGTTTTTTGGGTATATCTGATGTATGCTTTTGCCCTTTCCAGCTAGCAGCACTCGTGTGGATATGTATGGTCACGCATTTGGCCTATGTCACAGCAGGGGTGTAACGAAGTATATTTGGTGCTAGTACCTTGGCCTACTGTAGATGATCATGATTTAGCCACATATTGGCCAGTGATCCTCATGTAGTTTAACATATTGGAAAGGGGATGCCTGAAGCTGTGGGCTATGTGTGTGCATACAGAGTTGTATTGTTTTCAGCTACACATGACGGTAATGTACCGATGTGTATCTCTATGAGGTTAAGACATGAGTAGTACAGTGTGCAGGTTTGCAGACCCCACCTTCAGGTGGATGTTCCCAGGATAGACACAGTGCACAGGATTGGTATTTAAACAATTTATGTTTAGCAATATACAGCATAAGGACACAGAGTATGAGATCTAGATATGTTGCCCGTACAGGACAGGATGCATCTAGGTGATATGGTTCACATTATCACCAGCCTCCATGGCATACATGTTCTGTTTTTTTCCCACCCTCTCATGGCAGCATATTTTACCTAGGTTACTGTTCAGACATACAATATGAACATGTGACACGTGAATCGTTACTATCGTCTCTCATTGGCAGGGGTGCCAATGTGGACAGTCAATGCATTACAATACCCATGTCGCGCACACACACACACAATATGTTACAGTATAGATGGAACTGTTGGGGTATTTCCCATGAGTGTACTTACTTTCTAGGCTATGTGTTCCTTTTCTAACAGCATATGTGTTTTTTACAGCTCATTAATTGTTCGGTTATATGTTGATGTCAGGATTTGTTTTGTGTAGGGTTACTACATCTTAACATATGTCAGTTATGTTGAATATTGACACGCACATTTCTTTTTATTTCCAAGGTGATGCAGGATATGGGTGTCGCCCCTGGCTGCTGACCCCTGTACGTCAGCCACGGACACGTGCAGAGCGGAGGTATAATGAGGCCCATGCCTCCAGCCGCTCAGTCATCGAGCGTACCTTTGGCGTGTTGAAAAGTCGCTTCAGGTGTCTGGATAGGTCAGGCGGGGCCTTACAGTATAAGCCAAGGACTGTTGCAGAGATAATCATAGCCTGTTGCATCCTGCACAACATTGCTCTCAGGCACAATATCCCTGCAGAGATTAATGAGGATCTGGAGCAAGATCCAATGTGCCCCCCTGTACGTGCCAGTGGTGACACACAGGATGGCACAGCAGTCAGACGGAGGTTGATTGGAGAGATCTTCTCATGTGCGTATTACCTACCCACACAGCTTTTTAATCCTATGTGTGTTATGTTTACAGCAGTTACAGTTTATGTCAGGATATGATTTGTATGTGACACCACATTAGTATTTTAGTGCTAATTCACAACTCACATATAGGCATGTGTGAGGCACAAACAATGTGGCCAGTACACAACAGCATTTGGTGCCAGATGATGTGGGTGGTTGCTCATACGGCTGTGTGTGATTTTTAAGGTTAAAATTACAGTTAGTGGCTGCCTGTGTTAGCACCTGTTGTTGTTGTTGAGCACAAATGATGTTTTGTGATGATATGGGTGGATAACAGTGTTAGCCATATGGTGAGATGTTCACAGTGTGAGACCAGTCCACGTTTGGGGACATTAGTCCAGTGGGTTGAATTTATATGTTTCACCTTTGGGGTGTACATTTGGTTCTTACACTCCTGTCAGCTGGCTATGTGTTGCTTTGTTATTATGGCCGTATCAGGACATACATATCACAGGACAGATGCTTAGTAGTAGTTTCTGCGGATATTAGGGTATCTATGTGTAGGGTGTTAATGTCACCCTACAGTGTGTCGGAATGTATACTGCACCAGAAAGCCATGACATGGACATGTTATAGGATGGGGATCTGAGCATTGTCCAGCCAGAGAGGTAGTATTGCCACATTTACATGTAGGCGAATTGACCTTAGGTACAGTGCTACATATGTACACAGATACAGAGGTTAACCTACCCCATATCAGCGAGGGGTGCGTTACAGTGGGCAGGATGAGCACAGAATGTGTTGGTGGCTTATGGTTGTGCAGAATTCTCAGGGAGTACATGGCATATCTTGCTGATAAATTCTCAACATATGCCATCATGCCTCAGCTACAGGCTGGGTATGTGAGCAGTGTAGGATAGTACAGTCCACATTACATAGATTGCATAGATAGTCGGACAGGGAAGGGGAGGATTATGTTGGCAAGGAAAACCAGACATATGTGAGAGTTGTTTCTCTGAGGTACACATATTGGCTATCCATGCGTTGACATTCTCAATGACACACAGTGTGATGGCATGCAGCCATCATGGTTTGCGTAAAAAATATACATGCCATTGGTGTTTTAATGACATGACGCACACATTGACAGCTATCTGTGGAGATCATCAGCAAATAGCTGTCACTATGATTCAAGGTATGACATCTACACACCAGGATATGTATTTGTTCCCTGCATACATGAGACACTCGTGCATATTCCATATGTGTTTCCAGAATTGTAAGCGACTTTGCATTCAACATTGACACACCCCTACACAAAGATAGGGGGCATTGTTGCCAATATAGTGGATCTGTGTGACTCGTCTGTACTTTGTGATGAGGTGCAAACATGGTGGTTTCTGACATGTCTGTTGATCTTTCTGTACAACAACACAGAGGTACGATGGGGACAGGATTGATTATGGACACCTGAGGATAGCCTCCTACAACTCTGTGCTGCCTCTCACATGTGAGAGATCTATACATTGTGATAGGGAGCAGTCAGACATTAGGTGATGGTGTGGGGTATGAGAGTTGTGGACAGGAAGGTGCAGTGTGTGATACTCTTGTAGAACATGACATGTTTGTTACTGTTGTGTTTCCCAATGCACAGGACATAGTTTATTCAGATGCTGTTGATGTGTTGGATTGGCATGTGACTGAACATCACCCAATATGCTTTGCGTTGGGGTAGGTGGATGTACAGGGAGATTGTGTGTGCCTGGGGTCATGTGGAAAACATATCTTCATTGCTCCATCATATTGGGCAGATGGTGTGTTGTTTTGTGTTTCACTTCAGGCTCCATCACCCATCCCTTGCTGTTGTCACACATATCCCCATGTGTTTGTGTTCAGCATGTCCTGTGCCACACTGTATATGTGACAGTTACAGCATATCTGCATGTGTGTGTATTTAAGGTTTGTATTTGGTTTGCCTGCACTTGCTCCCTACCCCAACATTGTACCATAAGCCAACAACAGGGTATTATTGCCGGTTCACGGGGCCTTTATATGTCTAAAGGTCCACTTGGACACATACAGGCCATGTGTTGCAGCTGGACTGCAGAAATATGCATACTTTGTGTGTGGGTGATTACAGGTTGCCTGTGTGATGAGACACTCTTCAGGCATAGTACATTATCATGTACTGTGAGGGGACTGTGCACCTGGGGGGCAGTTGTGACTGTGGTATGTGTTCCGTAGTGCTGTTTACCTTATGCGTATTATCAACATGTGTTGTGTGGTGTGCGACAAAATGTGTCTTGTGTTCTGAGTCACCACTGATGTTCACCTTTATTTATTTTCAGATATGACCATAATGTGGACATGCATCAGCAGCGGCTTGACCTTTTGTTTGTACACGGACTGCTGAGATTCTCTGCCTTCACTGTCACCTCTTATTGCTGTGTAGTGGTTCATGGGATTGCTGACATACACCTGATGCACACACAAGGTAAGTTGCACATTTGTTAATTGCAGATTTGTATCTATGTTTACCTGTTGATGAATCATAATTGTCTTATATGCATATAATGTTTCCTCTATGTGCACATAAACAGATGCATGTCGTGTGTAGCTGTGACACACCTGTGTGACACGAGCATGGACATGACCATACCCATGTTTTACCCATGTGTGTGTTTCGGATTAATGATGTCATGACCAATGTTTTGTTGAGTAATGTACTGTGTGGTTTCACATACCTTTCTTGTGCATTTGCAAAGGTGTAACGGTGTGCATTGTGTGGTGTTTTTCATAGGTGGCTCACAAGAACATACGTATCCTCTCATGACACAGGGCTGAGTACATACCGGACACATCTATTACAGTGCATCTGGTGTCACCATCACCCACCTTTTGAAGAAACAACACCATAGACATTTTACACCAGAAAGTGCCCCATTGGATGTTTTACCTCTGCGAGTGAGACATATGACTGCGATGGACAGTATTACTATTAAGCTACTTAATTCTCCATTACAGAGGTGTTCTCTGCACTGTTTGTGTGATGTTTCTGCAGGGAGTCCTGCTCATTGTTGAGAACACACATGAACTTTCAAAGACAGTGGAATGTTGACATGTCACGCTTGACTATTCCTAGCCATATTTGGTGGAACACTATTAACCTCACCTGTTGGATTGCACATAGTATTGTTACTTTTGGCAGTGTTCCCCCCGTGTGCAGCAGCAAATGACATGGATAGTGCAGCTGATCCATTCGAACACAGTTTTAGTATTGTTACGTTTTGGCCCTGGGTGTGACATGCCACCCAGGATACCCTCATCTTTTTCTTCCTAATCAAGCATACACCCATGTTTGCGCCATACAGCCAACGATGGAGCACTCCTATTGTGTATGTCCACCTGCTTTCCACATGCACATGCTACAAGTGTAACCTCAACAATGATTTTGGACACACGACCATCTTTAATTAATGTGGTCAATGTGACAAGGGTGTTTACGTGCATGTGTGGCATCACTGTCTCATGTTGCACTGTGGATGGTGCTTTTGCATATGACGGACTATGTTTGTGAGACAAAACATGTGGACCTCAGACTTCTTTGTGGCTCCGTATAGGATGTTTGGCCCTCATTTCCTTGTTCAGATGCTGCTTATTGTGTTTGTTGGATGTGCAGACGTGACAGTCTGCATGTATGTCAACACCTTGCATTTCCCATGTGCACAGTCCAGGCTATGCCCTGTGGTAGAGACACTCACATTGCGACATGATGTTTGCAGTGTGGCAATGTGGGTCACCGTTGCACTTCGTCAATTGTGCATTCCATGTATTATGTTATATGTGGCCAAACACTGTCTACTCTGAAAAGGTTGCAGGGCCACCTCCTTCATGGTGGTATATGTATAGGTTTGGGAAGGTAGTTGAGTTTGTATTTTGTTTGTGTTCATGTGCCTGTCCTACCTGTTGCATATACTCATTGTGATTTTGAGGAGAGTTTGTGTCTACATTGTTGCAGCTTTGATTCCTAGCTCAGACATTATGTGAGACCACACACATTACTTTCCCAGCGTGATTTTCACAATAAAACATTTTCTCAACATAGGCTTTTTTGGTTTGGTTGTCTCCTGTGTTGCAAGATGGATATGGTTTGAGGGACACATGATGTGTGTTGTGTCCTCAATATGCAGCGCCAACTCTCTACATGCACTCATATGTGCATTACACCTTTGCAGCATGCAGAATCAGGTAGGGGCTGGGGGTCTGCTGCCCAGTGCATTGTATGCAGTGGCTGCACATTATATCTCATGCTCTTCATTTGTGGTGGTTGAATTAACTTTTCTGTGTGAGTTAGATTTATGCCCTATTAGAGGGGTTTCAATATTCCATCAGAGATGCACTCACCTTCATATTATGATGGCACTGACTACACTATTTGTGATGTGTATACCAAATAAAGATATTTATTCCACATACATGTGGCTCTTTTGGTGATTGAGCAGGGTGATACAAAGGCACACATTGCATTGCCTGTTTCTCAGTCCTGCGTCTTTGTGACCCAGGGACTGCATTGTTTATTTTGTCAATATCATTGGATGAGGATTAACTGGTCTTTGTTCCACGGTAATGAGGGGTTACATGACTTGACCTAGGCCACATGGGGTGCTAGTGGGAATTGATCAGTGTTTGCTTGGGTCCAAGGCCATTTTGTTAACAGTAGGTTAGTCCTTCTCTCTTTGATCACATTAACACTTGTCTGGGGCCATTTGCCACACATGTACATGTGCCACCTGTGCTCGCATCCTTGTACAGTGACAGCTGTGTATCTGGCAGACACATGTAACCTCACTGGGTATTCACGGTTGCCACACAGTGTGCTTAGTATGCTTGGCTCAGTGTGCTCAGTGTGTTACTGTGTACTCAGTGTACTGTTTCTGGGAGTGGCTACAGTCATGTGTTTCTACTCTGTATGTTTTTGTTTTGATTAGCACATGTGCTATATCCTTTGTTTTCTAATCTGCTGACTGTACCATGAGGTAACAGCAGGTTCCTCACCTCTACATACACCCTTCTCTCTCCTCACTGTACGTCAAGGTGCATCCTGTGTGCTGCTTAGCCATCACATATTATTTCGTTTCAGAGGTGTCCCACTTTAGGGTGTTTACATGGCAACACATCAGGGGGTTTTGGTTTTCTGTGATTCAGGTGTTGTGTGTTACACATGATTACATGTGGAACTTTCTCATGTCCTGATCCAAATTATTAACATATTCCACATACCGTCCTCTGTTGCCCTTGTGGTATATTTTTCCCCTCTTTTGCATGCTGTATCCACTGCAGAACATTTCATTGTGTGTGCACATGTGCACCACATCACAAATACAGACTGCAATTGTATGAGTAATTAGCAGCTCTGCATGTGCATTTCATCATGCTTACTTTTTGGTGTTTGCTTGTCCTGACAGTCAGCAGGCGGTTTGTTTAATGGACTGCACTCTTTCTTTCTGCAGTCTTTGCTAAGGAGCTCACATTGTTGGTGTGGCATGCCGGTTTAGCCATTGTGATTTGTGGTAGTGGTCATTAGTGTGCTTCCTGTGTGGTGTCTTATATTTGTATGCTTTTCCATAAAAGGTGTTTAACATTTGTTTGAGGGTCATATATGTACTGATGTGTGCTGTGAGCATATTGTACCCTCAACTGGGTTGTCCATTTTAATGGGTGCCACATGGGTTGGGGATGATTTCTGCAGTTCAGCAACTGATCTTCATCCCTCTTTTACTTTTGTATTGTTTTTGTGTTTTAGCTCTGTGCAGTGCTTGTGTTACGTGTGGGTTTGCCACATACCTCCTTTGCCATTCCAACTGAGGGATGTTAGTGCTACTGGGTTACGTTTCTGGGTTCATCTCTACATCCTTGGGGCATCTTTTGCCATGCCTTTGATTGACACAGCTTATGGGTTACATACAATAGTGTCTTGGGAGTTGACAGCCTTTCCACATGGCCTTTGTGGAGAATGAGGTTTTCATTTCCTAGCAACGTGTGTGCCTTCTGAAACACCATAAAAGGTGCATTAATATCTGGCACAAGGGGGTAGTTCTTTTGAGACAGCATCACAGATTGCTGTACAGTTGCACACAGACAGTTGACATACCTCTGCCAACCTTATTCACTGGAACATTCAAACCATGATCACCCCTCCATCATTCACTATCTGCACAAGTTGTCAGCATTCACAACAGAGGAGTATTGGCTTCTTCCCCAGAGCATGAGTTTAATGGAGCTGTAGTACTCCAACGGGAATAGGGCAGTTTACAAGATAAGATACACTCTAATCCCCTGTTCATATCAGTCGCCTGCCCCTGTCTGCAGCCCCTCCCTGCCAAATCAGGTATGGCAGACCTTGGTCAACACACCGACTTACATTTCCCATACGTTACAATGCACACTGCTGCCATCTGGGACAGTGCTCTCACCTTACCCTGCCTCATATAGCACACTTGGCTACACTTTCACCAACATTGTAGGGTGCCATGGCGGACATTGCATTTTCACATGTGCCCTCTGCATTAACCTATGGGCGACGTTCTGTTACACTGCTTTGCGAGTGTATTTGCTATCGGTTATGATTCTACATATATACAATACGGTACTCCTAAAACAATATTACCCCTAACAGCTACTGCCTCAGCCAGCTATCTTCATTTTGCACTGTTGGGTATCGTACCCCTGATCCCTGCAGCATTGGTTGGTGTGGTAACCATTGTGCTGCAGCTTTGCTCTCTGATTTGCACATCAGCACGTCACTTATGCCTTTCAGTATTGACATGACTCAGAAAACAGTAGCGCAACGCTCTCTGCCCAGCATACCACCGCCTTATGCCACCCATTATATATCAGCCTCCTAACATTACACAGCACACAGCAGTCTGCATTAGTCACTGTGGGGATTGAACCCCTGATCCCTGCAGCATTGGTGGGAGCTATGACCATTGTGCTGTGGCTCTGTGTTTCTGTTTGCACATCAGCGCCCCACTTATACCTTCCATTATGCGATTGCCGCCGTAACCGGCGCACCGCCTTCTGCCGCCCAGTAGTAATATGCCGCCAGATAACATCAGCGCGACGCTTTATGCCGCCCAGCATTCAAATGTCGCATAAAAACATCAGCGCGCCTCCTTATCCCGTCCAGTTTTGATGTGTGCCAAAACAAAACTCAGCGGGCTGCTTTATTTGGCCCAGTATTCCTCTGCCTCATAAACTAACACCTCAGCGAGCCATTGCGCATTGTGTGGTTTCGAACCCCTGCTCCCTGCACCATTGGTCAGTGCTTCAACCATTGTGCTGTGGCTCTGTCCTTCTGTTTGATCAGCGCGACACATATGCCTCCCGTTCGGCTCTCATTTGCGGTAAGGTGCGGAGCGCACACGGGCGCCGCGCACCTTAGCGCATCTGTCAATCACGGCTTTTCTTCTTCAGGACGGAACGCCCACTCCTTATACGGCACACTCACTCTACCGCGACCCGCACTTTACCGGCCTGTTAGTAAACATGCCCCTTAGGGGTTTGTTTACTAAATGGCGGTAGCGGACTCCGTATGATATTGGAGCTGCGGCTCCGATATCGTACGGAGTCTGCTACCGCCGTTTAGTAAACAGACCCCTTAGTTGAAAGTGGATACACCCCAACAGGTCAGAATTTTGGAATCAGAGTGGATCCAGTTCCTATCTAGACATCCAATGCAAAGTGGGGCTTTGTATACAGTCATTGTACTCACTTAATACTTTACCATTCTAACAAAAACATTCATTTTGGTTTTCAGCCCAGCCCCTCCTGTGGGCCTGGTTTCCCCACAAAATTCCCCAAATATTACCGATTACCAATAAATAGCTCAGACAACAGTTGTTTAGCTACAAATCTCTTTATTTGGCATAACAAAATAATTTATAAATGCAGATAGCAAGTGTCTGTCTGAGAGGTGACGGGCAGCGTTCTCTCTGCAAGGGGAGAAAAAGACTGACCAACGCCCTTCTGCTGCTGTCTTGTTATATACCCCTCTGTCATAGAGTTCTAGCAAATTCTGCATAAATTCTTTCTCAGGACCCTAGGACCCTCCCCTGTTAATCATTCTTCTGCCTTATCTGTAGCCGTCTGCAGCCCTCTGTTCCTTCCTTTGTTCTGTACATGTTATCTCAGTTTCCTGGCACCATCTGTAATCTTCAGGGCTAAGAGAATTTGCTCATTAGTTTTGTGAATTCCTAGCTTGGCCTGTATTTTCTGGGCCTAGGGCTATATCTTTGCACACTTCTACCCAAAGTATGACTCTTTAGGCTCTATTATAATAGGCCGCATATTCTCTCTTGTAGCCCACAAGCGCTGTTTCTTCTTGTGCCATTCATGTTAGACTGTGTACAGTTCAAGCAGACAGGGGTGCAGTTGCAGAAAGCAAGAGGCTGACCTGAAATCTAGACCTAAACCAAATTATCCCCACACTCCCCAGTTCACTGCCCAACAGGAAGAGGCCCTGTATAACACACAATCAGGTCGATGCAGTAAACCGGTGCTAGACATAGTATAGTAGCATAGTAAATGACCGCAGATAAAGACCAGTATGGTCCATCTAGTCTGCCCAGTAAGATTGTCGGAGTAAGATGGCAGGAGTAGGTGCCACTCTGTGCAGGCCACCCCTCCCCATATGCTGAATCAACTTTTTACGCGACTGACAATGCACACTTTTTAAAAGATGAAGCAACAAGGATAGGGTGTGCAAATGAAGAATGCGGTAGCCATGCACATGCAAATGAGCCACTGCAGTGTTAAACTGGGAGAGCAAGCCAAACACCTGCGCACAAGACATCGGCGCTAGTTTGGCGTGCTCTCCCAGAGAAATGCACACTGCATAGCTAATTTGCATATCTGCCTGACAGTATTTTGATGCCACTGGGGACGATAGCAGCAGCGGGGAAAGCCCCCGATGCCATTAAAATACTGTTGGGGGCCGGTGTCCCGACAATAAGAGAATCCCAGGTGGCCCAGCAGCCCCAATCCCTCCGATAGTATTTTGATGGCATTAGAGATGATTACGGCATCAGAAAAAGTCCCCGATGCCATCAAAATACTGTCAGAAGCCAGTGACCCAAAAGAAAGCGACTAGCTGGTGTTCTAGCGGCCCCTGAAACCCCCATGTCCTATCACAAATTAAATTAAAATAATCTGATGGGCTAGCAGCCCCTGAAACTCCCACCGCAAATTAAATTAAAATAACCTGGTGGTCTAGTTGTTCCTGATATCCCCACCCCACTCCAAATTAAAATAAAATAACCTGGTGGTCTAGCAGCCCCTAAATTCACCCCTCCCACCCGGTACCTTAAAATATGCAGGAGCGCTGCCTACACGTGCCCGCTGTGGGTCTGCTATCTTGAAAAATGGCAGCACCTGGTCCCACGTGGTGCATCCTGGGATGCACTGGGTGAGATCAGACTGCCATATAAGGTAGACTATATGGCAGTCTAATCCCACCTGGTGCATCCCAGCGCTCCCACTTATTTTAAGGTACTGGGTACAGGGTGGTGGATTTAGGGGCCTCTAGACCACCAACTTAGTTTAATTTGGGTGGGGGTTTCAGGGTCTGCTAGACTAGTAGGTTATTTTATTTTAATTTGGGGTGGGGGGTTCAAGGGACACTACACCACAAGGTTAGTTTATTTTAATCTGGGATGGGGGGGTCAAGGGCTGCTAGCCTACTAGGTTATTTTATTTTAATTTGATGTGGGAGTGGGGGTTTCAGGGGCTGATAGACCACCAGGTAGGCTCCGGCCCCCGACAGTATTTTGATGGCACCGGGGGCTTTTCCCAATGCCATGATCATCTCCGATGCCATCAAAATACTGTCAGATGGGGAGGTTGGGGGGAATTGGGGCTGCTGTGGCACCAGGGATTTAATTTCAATATTTTGGTGGCATTGGGGGCTTTGCCCGATGTCAGATCGTCTGAGGAGAAAATGATCTAGGCATCAGGGAAAGCACTTGGTGCCATCAAAATACCATCGAGGGCATGCATAGAGATTTAAGTCACCTCAGACCCTGCAGTAAAAACATCGGTGCTATGACTGTTTGCAAATTCCTCTACGCCTGTCTCTGCATGGGGTGTAGCCATAGGGTTACCAACTGGCTCCAGATGCGCCCGACAGGCTTGATCCAGTCCTGGGTTTACCTCATTGCATGCAGGGACATGTAGTTCTGATTTCTCCATTGCACTCCATAAGAAAAACAAGACTACATGTCCCTGCATGCAATGGGGTAGACCCAGGACTGGATCAAGCTTGTCGGGCGCATCTGGAGCCAGTTGGCAACCCTATGTAGCCATGATTCGCATACCAGATTATTATGTTCTTCTCGTTTTCCTACAATTTAAATACTCATGGTGTTAATTGGGTGCTAAAATTTCCAGAGAGAGATGTGTCTCTCCATACAAAGATTCGACTTGTTCAAGCCATGGTATTTTCAATAACATCATATGGATGTGAAAGCTGGACAGTGAAAAAGACAGACAGGAAGAAAATTGATGCCTTTGAATTATGGTGCTGGCGGCGAATACTGTGTATACCATGGACTGCCCGAAGAACAAACAAGTCGGTACTAGAGGAGATCAAACCTAAGCTTTCTTTAGAAGCTCAGATGACAAGACTTCGACTTTCATACTTCGGACACATCATGCGAAGAGAGAGATCATTAGAGAAAGACATCATGCTTGGCAAGATAGAAGGTCAACGCAAAAGAGGTAGGCCAGCAATGAGATGGATCGCTACAATAACAGCAGCTACGGGTACCAGTCTGTCGTCAATGAGCCGCCTGACTGAAGACCGAACACAATTTAGAATAGCTATCCAGAGGGTCGCCATGAGTCGACTCCGACTCGACGGCACTTAACAACAACAAAATTTCCACTTGCTCTCCTCCCCCCCCCCCCCCCCCCCCCCCCGCTAATCCTAATAAGACAGGAAGAGTTTGTTCTGGACAGTAACATGTCTCCCATTCCTAGTTATTCTCATGGGACTGCAGAGAATAAAGAGCAGAGGGTTTTTTTGGAGCACAAAAACAGGATTGAGCAGTGTCTGGCTCATTCTTTGTTCTGCTTGCCCCATGCACCATGTGTATATCAGAGACTGGATGGCATTGCCTCCATTATTGTCCATCTCCTGCCAGTCTCCTACCTGCTGAGGAGAAAACCCTGCAGCCATTCTCCTGCCCCTCCCCACAGCATCGGCTACAGCCCTGGCTCCTTCTTCAGTGTGAAGCTCCGCCCTCCCTTGTGACATCATCAATCGCCGTCAAGCAGGAAAAGGAGCTGCCTGGTGCCTGAGACACTGAGTCTTTTCTGCTTTCTTCCTTTAATTTACAGATTAACCTAAACCTCCAGTCTCAAGTCTGAGCTTCTGCTCTTCTTCCCTCCTGCTTCTGTAACACCCCCTGAGCACTACAAAAACCAAACCCTCAGATCCTCTCTTGCAGCCAGAGAAAGAGCTCCTGATTCCTTCCAGTACTGCAAACAGCAGAAGCAGAGAAAGAAATGCCTGCAGGAGCTTATGCACAGGTAAGAAATTACTCTGAACTTTCAGCCCTCTTCCTCCAAACACTGTTGCAGCTTTCTATACAGGGCTACTGCAGAGTCAGGACTCAAGCAGACCTGAGGAAAGCCACTTTGGGACCTCTTAAGGGAAGGAGAAAGATCTGGAGTCCCACAAGGGCAAATTTTGTGTCACAAGTTCTGTGTGTTAGTGGTTTACAGTTGCTATAACCCTAGTCCAGGACTTTGTTACCTGAATGAATTGTAGAAATACATAAAATGCCCTCAGTCCTAGCACTGAGAGATCTCCTGAAATATAATCCTGCTCTGCCACTGTGTTCTGTGTGAATTTTATATACCCATGGAACTTTTCCCCTGCCCTGCTGAACCTCAGTGCTGGGAGGTCTCCTGAGAGAACTGATGTAGAAGGTGCTGTGTTTGTTTCTGGTTTGTATTTCAGGTCCCAATTAAATTTGAGGATATAGCTGTCTCCTCCCAGGAGGAATGGGAATATTTAAATGAAGAGCAGAAAAAGCTTTACAGGGATGTGATAAAAGAGAACTATGAGACCCTTATCTCTCTAGGTCAGGGGTCGGCAACCCGCGGCTCCGGAGCCGCATGCGGCTCTTTCTCACCTTTGCCGCGGCTCCGGAGCACACTGCCCGCCCGGTGACAGGCAATAGTTTTGTAAGCTCCCTCCCTTCTTCTGCAGCCGCGGCTCCCTGCCTCTTAGGGAACCGCGGCTGTGCTTTTAAAATCATCTCGGAGCCCTTCCTGTCTTGACGGGCTCCGTGCAGCATTTGTCCCGCCTCCAAACTTCCTTTAGAGGCGGGACAATGCTGCACGGAGCCCGTCAAGACAGGAAGGGCTCCGAGATGATTTTAAAAGCCCAGCCGCGGTTCCCTACGCGTCAGGGAGCCGCGGCTGCCGAAGACGGGAGGGGAGCTGACATGGAGGGAGGGAGCAGATATGGATGGAGGGAGGGGGGCTGACATGGAGGGATGGAGGGGGGGTAAATGGAGGGAGGGGGGCTGACATGGAGGGAGGGAGGGAGGGAGGGGGGCTGACATGGATGGATGGAGGGAGGAGGGGCTGACATGGAGGGAGGGAGCTGATATGGATGGAGGAGGGAGGGGGCTGACATGGAGGGATGGAGGGGGCTGACATGGAGGGATGGAGGGGGCTGACATGGAGGGAGGGAGCTGATATGGATGGATGGAGGGAGGGGGGCTGACATGGAGGGAGGGAGGGAGGGAGGGGGGCTGACATGGATGGATGGAGGGAGGAGGGGCTGACATGGAGGGAGGGAGCTGATATGGATGGAGGGAGGGGGGCTGACATGGAGGGATGGAGGGGGCTGACATGGAGGGAGGGAGCTGATATGGATGGATGGATGGAGGGAGGGGGGCTGACATGGAAGGAGGGAGCTGATGGGGCTGACATGGAGGGAGGGGGGCTGACATGGAGGGAGGGAGGGAGGAGGGGCTGACATGGAGGGAGGGAGCTGATATGGATGGAGGGAGGGGGGCTGACATGGAGGGATGGAGGGGGCTGACATGGAGGGAGGGAGCTGATATGGATGGAGGGAGGGGGGCTGACATGGAGGGATGGAGGGGGCTGACATGGAGGGAGGGAGCTGATATGGATGGAGGGAGGGGGGCTGACATGGAGGGAGGGAGCTGATATGGATGGATGGATGGAGGGAGGGGGGCTGACATGGAGGGAGGGAGCTGATGGGGCTGACATGGAGGGAGCGTGGCTGAAAAGGAGGGAGTGGGGCTGAAATGGATGGAGGGAGGGAGTAGGGGCTGACATGGAGGGAGGGAGATGATATGGATGGAGGGAGGGGGGCTGACATGGAGGGATGGAGGGGGCTGACATGGAGGGAGGGAGCTGATATGGATGGAGGGATGGGGGCTGACATGGAGGGATGGAGGGGGCTGACATGGATGGATGGAGGGGGGCTGACATGGAGGGGGCTGACATGGAGGGATGGAGCACTGGTAATGGGGTTGAGGGGACTAGCACTGGAAATGAGCTGATTAGGGGAGGCTAGGACTGGTAATGAGCTGATGGGGGGTAGGACTGGTATTGGGCTGATTAGGGGAGGCTAGCACTGGTAATGGGGTTGAGGGGGGATTAGCACTGGAAGCGAGCTGATTGGGGGGCTTTGAATGGGCATGGGCTGATTGTGGGGAGGGGAGGATAGAGCTGCTGGCCCTGGAAGATAACTGGGGGCTAAGGCTGCCATGGTATTTGTACTAGAAGGGACTGGTCAGTGGGGAAGGAGGGGGATTGGAAGGAAATGGACACCAGTGGCAATCATGGGAATGCAAGTTGACATTGGAAGGTACTGGGAGTGAGGACTGGAAAGGGGCTGATATTGGGGAGGGTTACTGGGACTGGAAATAGGCTGATGGAAAGAAGTGAAGAAAACGAAAGAAGAGATAAGAAATGGCAGATGGACCATAGACCACAGAAAGAGAGCTAAGAGAAGACAGGAAAGCAGAAGCCTCAGATCGGGACCAGCATGATCAAAGAATAAATTGGTCAGACAACAAAGGTAGAAAAAATAATTTTATTTCATATTAGTGATTTGACTACAAAATCATCATAATTTTGAAATCAAATATTGTTACTTGTTGTTGTGATATTTTCTGGCGTATTTTTTTTGGTGTGCGAAGGAAGAGGGGTAGTCTTATACGGCGAGTATAGGCCAAACACCTATATTTTAACAGGAAAAGTAGGGGGTCGTATATAGCATTAAGGTAAGAAACAATATATGCAGTGTTAGATTTGTTTTAAATGTCGCAATGGTTTTGCGGCTCCCAGTTTTTTTTTTTCCTTCGGAAACGGGTCCAAGTGGCTCTTTATGTCTTAAAGGTTGCAGACCCCTGCTCTAGGTGATGATTGAATATTTTGCATTTTTGCTAGACATAGGGGCTGAAACCTCCAAGTATGATTAGGCTCTGCCTCAGCTCCCCCCACCCCCCTCTCTATCTTAAGAAGACAGTGTGCGGGAACTTAAATCATCCCCTGTGTTCTACAAATTTCCTTCCCTTTAGATCAGAGATGGTTCCTTCTTCTAGTTCTTGCAAATGCAGGGCTCAGAACCAGGAACAAGGGTGCACAAATGTTCAACGCCTGGCTACAAAAGTTTATATTGAAGCAGCCTTCTAGACCAGTGAAAAGTGGTGTTGTGCTCATTAACCCCTCCTCCGTTTATAGCACTGTCTGTCATTGGGAGCTGCTTCTAAAGCTGCAGAATTGTCTCCAGGATCACCATATGATTTCATTTCAATTCATTTTTATTATTTATAATCTGGATATCCTGGCACTAGGAGGCAGTTCATAACAATGTGCACAGAACTATATCACACAAAAACAATTATAATATACAACAAAAATAAAACCTTGCATTAATTAAAAACATCACTATAAAATAATGATTTCAGTTTCTTCAGAAATGTGAGTTAGCTGGATTCCTGACACAGATATTGAGGGAAACACTTCCTAATTTTGGGACCAACAGTTAACAAAATGCGCTTTATAGTCAATTGTTTCAATGATTTTAACAAGGGTATATTTCATAAGCCTCATTCATTAGCACACAGGTTCATTCCAGCTAGATAAGGCTGCAAAGGAAACTTCAAATACATATTATCCCACATAAAACTGAATGTGATATTTCACAGAGTCAAACAGTTCACCTATGACTGGGGAGATATGATCACAGGGCCCCAGGGCAGATGTTAGTCTCTCAGCAGAATTCTGTGCCAACTGCATTGCACTTAGAACATTGTTAGGTAACCCAGCGTATATCACATTATATACAGTAATTCCTGTCTGACCATGCAAGGCATTGCCCAGCCCTACAGAAGCACTTTGGATCCAGCATATACCATAATTTCCGTACAGGGCGCAGCTTAAAATAGGTATTACCTGTGATTTAAGAGTCAGACTTCAGTTGATTACACAGGTACACTACCAAAAAACTGCCTCCAGTTTTGCAACTGATTCCTATAGATTTTGGGGTGCTGAATCCAGGAAAAATAGCCAAAATGTTCCATCACGTCACGTTTTCTTGCAAAATTAGATTTCTTACCCATATAAGGAATGTTCACATAATTTCTTTTTAGCCTACTGCAGTTTATTTTCTTGGCCGAAAAAAGAGGTTGTAATGGTTAACTAACTAGAAACACTCCCTCATGATATTTTAGAGTGTTTTGTATTCATTTTATACATTAACAGGACAATTGGGAGGCAGGGGGCTAAATCCAGTACTCGCGCTGGCGCATGTTCTTTCCTGTTCGCCTCGCCTCGTTCACTCGCTCGCTCGCTCAAACACGGTGGTTGCGACATGAACGTTCCTGTCAAATTTCAGTTTCTTGCAAGTTCATTATTACCTTTTGTTTGCTCAGTCGTAATCCAGCTTTATTCCGAAGTGATTCACTACAGTTGTAGTTTGCAGTGCTGTGTATTTGTGATGGCTCACAGAGCCAGAGGTTGCGTCAACTCTCCGGACAGTTTTTGTTTTATTTGTGGGGAATATACCGTGAAAAAGCGGCAGAGGAACATTTCTGCATTTATTAAAAAAGTATATTTCGCCTATTTCAGTTTGAAGTTAGGCGATCAAGACAAACCGTGGGCTCCTCACAAAGTGTGCAAGACATGTGAGGAAGATCTACGCTTATGGATGAAAGGTAAAAAACAAGCATTTCGTTTCGGAATACCTATGATGTGGCGTGAACAAAGAGACCACAGCAGTGACTGCTATTTTTGCTCTTGCATTGTGAAGGGATACAACTTAAAAAATAAGAACGTAATAAGTTACCCCAACCTTCTCTCAGCAATTAGGCCTATGCCTCATAGCAACGAAGTACCTGTGCCTGAACCACCAAAATCTTTGGATCATATTTGTGTGGACGGTTCTGATCATGGTGAGACTCATCAGATGGCTTTTCCCGATGAGTCCAGTACTTCCGAGTTTGAAACTGAACCAGATCCGAAACCTGAACTTTTCTCTCAAGCTGAATTGAATGATTTAGTCTGGGATTTAGGACTCCCAAAAGATGCTGCCCAGCTGCTAGGTTCTCGGCTTAAACAGAAAAATCTATTGTCACCAGGAACAACTTTTTATTGGTACCGCAACCGCGAGACACAATTTTTGAAGTATTTCAGCAAAGAGGAAGATTTGGTATTTTGCAACGATATATACGGAGTGATGGAAAAGTTTAAACTCAAGTATGATCCTGCTGAATGGCGGCTGTTCATTGATTCGCCAAAAGACAGCATAAAAGGTGTTCTTCTTCATAATGGCAACACATTCGCTTCAGTTCCTATTGCTCACTCTGTTATTCTCCAAGAAAAATACGAGAATTTGGCCCTGATTCTTCAGAAGATTCGTTATGATGAGCATAAGTGGATGATTTGTGGAGACTTTAAAATTCTGTCCATGCTATTAGGGTAGCAATCCGGTTTCACCAAATATCCCTGCTTCCTTTGCTTGTGGGATAGCCGGGCCCGCGACCTACACTGGGGGAAAAAAGACTGGCCAATTCGGGAGTATTTGAGACCCGGTGAGAAAAATGTTCTTCATGAGAGCTTGGTACCTCGTGATAAAATTCTATTACCACCTCTCCACATTAAGTTGGGTCTTATTAAGCAATTCATCAAGTCCCTTCCAAAAGATGGTGAGTGCTTTCGGTACCTTTGCTCAAAGTTCCCCTGACTTTCTGAAGCAAAGCTAAAGGAAGGAGTGTTTGTTGGCCCTGATATAAGGAAACTCATTTCAGATGGAGCATTCGCTGAAACAATGTCTGAGAAGGAAAAAGAAGCCTGGGATTCCTTCAAGGATGTTGTTCTCAAATTCTTGGGGAACAGGCGGGATGAGAACTATAAGGATATTGTTGCCAGGATGCTCAATGCCTTCAAAGAACAAGGCTGTAACATGAGCCTGAAAGTCCATTTCTTGCACTCCCATGTGAACTACTTTCCCGAAGGCTTGGGGGGCGTACAGTGAAGAACAAGGTGAAAGGTTTCACCAGGACATCAAGGACGCAGAGAGAAGGTACCAAGGAAGATGGAACACCACTATGATGGCTGATTTCTGCTGGTTGCTGCTGCGGGAAACCCCAGATGAAAAATACGCCAAGCAGCGCACCAAGAGAAGCATTCGGGGGAAGAAGAAATGGGCCCACCAGGAGATTGATTGACCCAAGAATGACTTTAAAATCTAAACTGTGTTGACAAATATCGTGTTTTTACTAAACTTTGAAATAAAAATTTGCTAGTTATTACCACAGTGTCGGATCTCATTTATTAGAATTTTATTTTCACACCATCGGGTGTTTGTCTTCATGTATTGCAATGGTGCGGTTTGCGTTTTCTATTCTTACATACATACCTGTACAACATTTTTTGCACATTTCTTTGCTTTGCTTTGTGTCTAACCTCGCTCTTATATGCTCAATGTTTGTGCACATGTATGTGGCTGTTTTAAGTGCAGACAATTTTGCTACCATCACAGTGTGTTTTGTTGACATTACTCTATTCTTATGTGCTGCCTTGTTACAATTTTCTTTATTCTTATTTGAATAACTACTAAACAATTAGTATAAAGAATTCATCCAAGAAACTTTTATCTCGATCGCACTCAATCTGAAACGTTCACCTCAAACTGCTAACCCAATGTAGCAAAAAATCTGTACGTGATGGAGCAAATTGGTTACCAGATTTGGATTCAGCGCACCAAAAAACGTAAAAATCAATCGAAACATTAGAGGCAGTTTAAAAAAAAAAATTTTTAGTGTACCTGTGTTAGTATTCCCAGGTAGAGGATTTCTTCCTCACTGACATCCTGCCCAGCCAAACATATTTTCTCAGGAGACTTGTAGTTTTTATCCCTACATACTACCAAAATTTTTTATTTATTTTTTATTTATTTATTTATTTAACGGTCTTTTCTATACCGCCCCTTCCAGAGATCAGGGGCGGTTTACATTGAACTTTAAACAGAACAATTGTATACTTCTGTATACATTTACAAGGAACATTATGCTTTAACTATATACAGGTGTGCTTACAGGGAACATATTTTGAACAACATTTTGAACATATTTTGAACATTAACTATAACAGAGCTTTTCAAACTATTTACAAGTTATATACATGGAGCGCATCTTAGTTAGTTACAGTGGTGAAATAGTCAACTGTTTGAGTGGTTCATTAGCGTGTTGTGAGGTGTTAGAGAAATTTTCTGTGTTAGTCATTTGTTCTGTCTTGGGTACACTCATTTTTCCAAAATTAAAAGACACCCCATTGTTGTTACAGCAGTCTAAAATTACATCAAAATTCAAAATCATTTTTAGCGATTGTACACGTCAAGATTTTAAATGGACAAAATAATAAAAGATCTTCAGCATAAAGTTGAAAGAAATATTCCATTTTCTCATTCCGCAACATATCAAAATCATATAAATGTGAAGGTGTGAATAAACAGGTAGATAAAGGTAAACTGTTTGATATGGAGGCCAATTCCGAACAGGGAACTTCCGGCCCAGATATGCACCCAATTCTGCACCTGTGGGAGCTAGACATTCCCGTGGGAGCAGAATCGGGCACTTGGATGGGATGGACATGCTGCGCTTTTCCTGCCTAACCATCCCCGTGATCCTGCTTGAACCCCAGTGCCTGGAAATAGGAATAACAAGTGAGGTTATCATATTTACAGATGATAGAAAATTAATCAAAGTTGTCTAAAACCCAAGAGGATTATTAAAAATTGCAAGAGGACCTTGATAAATTGGAGGAATGGATGTACAAATGGCAGATGAAATTTAATGTGGACAAGTGCAAAGTTATGCACCTAGGAAAGAACAACCCAAACTATGGTTATACGATACAAGTTACCACCTTAGAAAACACCACCCTGGAAAAATATGTAGGCGTCATCATGGATAATACGTTGAAACCCACCACTCAGTGTGTAGTGGCGGCCAAGAAAGCAAATAGAATACTAGGAATTATAAGGAAAGGAATGAAGAATAAAACCAAGGATATTATAATGCCTATGTATCATTCCATGGTGCAACTGCACCTTGAATATTGTGTGCAGTTCTGGTCATCATGGAATAGTCTCCCTGTGGAGGTGGTAGAGATGAGGACAGTAACTGAATTCAAAAAAGCATGGGACCAACACAGAGGATCTCTAAAGGTAAAAAGAGGCCTGTTGTAGTTGTTGTTATGGAAGGACAGACAAGATAGGCCATGTGGTCTTTTTCTGTCATCATGTTTCTATGTTCTATGTTTCTATCATATTTTAAAAAGGATATGGGAATTAGAAAAAGGACAGAGAAGAGCCACCAAAATGGTAAAGGGGATGGAAGGATACGCCTTTGAGGTGAGGCTTAAAAGGTTAGGGCTCTTTAAATGGAAAAGAGAAGACTGAGGGGGGATATGTTAGAGGTTCATAAATTAAGGAATGGAGTGGAATGAGTAGATGTATATTGGTTGTTTACAGCATCAAGAAGTAGAAAGACTAGAGAACATTCAAGGAAGCTACAATTTAACCACTTTAAGACTAACGAGAAAATATTTTGTTTACTCAACGTGTAATCAAACTTTAGAATTCGTTACTGGAGGATGTAACAAAAGCTGTTAGTGTAGCTGGTTTAAAAAAGGTTTGGACAAGTTCCTGGAGGAAAGGTCCATAACCAGTGTTAAAGAAATCCACTGCTTACCCTGGGACTAGCATTGTGGAACCTGTGTGCCTTTTGGGAACCTGCTAGGTACTTGTGACCTGGATTGGCCACTGTTGGAAACAGGATACTGGGCTTGATGGACCTTGGTTTGACCTAGTATGCCATTTCTTATGTTCTTATTCTTTATAATGGTTTCTACCATTTTGCCCAGTACTGACGTCACTCTCATCATTCTGTAGTTTCCCGGATCATCCCTGGAAGCCTTTATAAAAATTGGTATTAAATAGGCTATTCTCCATTCTTCGTATACTACAGATAATTTTAATGATAGATCACAGATTACTAATAGTAGGTCTGAAATTTCATATTTAAGTTCTTTCAACACCCTTACATGTATGCCATCTGGTCCAGGAGATTTTACCCTTCTATTATCTAATGGTCTAACTGATACTCTCACAGGTTTTTTGCTACGAATGTACTTGAAAAACGTATTATTATGCATTTTTGCTTCCATGGCAAGCTTTTTTTTCAAATTCTCTTTGCCTGCCTTATCAATGCCTTGTATCTAACTTGCCAGTCCTTAGGTTCTTTCCTGTTTTCGTTATCTGACTCCTTTTTCCATTTCCTGAAAAATGTTTTTTTGGCTACAATAGCTTCTCTGTCCTCGCCTTTAAAACACGCTGTCAGTTTTGTTGGCCTTCCTTCTACTTTTCTTAAAGTGTGGAATACATTTGCTCTAAGCTTCCAGTATAGCATTTTTAGCAACACCCAAGCTTGATGTAAATCTTTAACCTTTGCAGCTGCTCCTTTAATTTTTTTTAAACTATTTTTCTCATTTTATCATAGTCTCCCTTTTAAAAGTTAAAAGGTAGTACTGTGGATTTCCTTGCCATCCTTCTTCCATTTATTAAATCAAATACAATTATGCTATAGTAACATAGTAAATGACGGCAGATAGAGACCAGTATGGTCCATCTAGTCTGCCCAGCAATATGACAGGAGTAGGTGCACCCCTTCCCATGTCTTTTAGGGAGTAGGTGCACCCCTACCTATCTCTTTGCTTAGTATGGTCCATCTAGTATGCCCAGCAATATGACAGGAGTAGGTGCACCCCTTCCCATGTCTTTTAGGGAGTAGGTGCACCCCTACCTATCTCTTTGCTTAGTGGTGCACCCACCAGGAGCAGGTGCACCCCTCCCCATGTCTTCACCCCTCCCCATATCTTTGTTTCTTTGTTTGTTTAGGGGTGAACCCACCGCTCCTCCCCCCATCGCTCCATGTAGGACACCCCTATTTGTTGAGAAATTAGATGGTTCAGTTTATTTTGATTTAATCTTGTTGCTGTAAAGTGATCCACAATGTTTGTCCCAGGCCATTTTGAATTCTGTCACTGTGTTTGTCCCCACCATCTCCAATGGGAGGGCATTCCAAGCATCCACCATCCTTTCAGTAAAAAAGTATTTCCTGACATTGCCTTTCAATTTACCACCTTGCAGCTTCATGTCATGCCCTCTAGTTTTACAGCTTCCCCGTCTCTGGAAGAAGTTTGTTTGTTCATTATTTCTCTTTAAGTATTTAAGGGTCTGAATCATATCTCCCCTATCCCTCCTTTCCTCCAAAGTGTACATATTTAGGTTTTCAAGTCTCTCCTCATAAGGCTTCTGACACAGGCTCCAAATCATTTTGGTCGCCTTACTCTGAACAGCTTCCATTCTTTTTACATCCTTTGCAAGATACGGTCGCCAAAACTGAACACAGTATTCCAAGTGAGGCCTCACCAGAGACTTATACAGCTATGATCACTGTTGCCAAGTGGCCCTAACACCCTTATCTTTTGCACAACATCCTGTGTTCCACAAAGGACTAGGCCCAAAATAGCTGCGTCTCTTGTCAGTTCATGAACCAGCTGCTCCAAGAAGCAATCATTATTTCATCTAGAAACTTTATCTCCCTAGCATATCCTGCTGTAACATTGACCCAGTCAATACCGGGGTAATTAATATAGATAAATGAAATCACCCATTATTTTTTATTTAATGGGTGATTTCATTTATCTATATTAAATTTTTCTGTACTGCTATATCATTTAGTCACAGCAGTTTACAGTGTAATGTTACCTGAAAAGAGTACATTAAATAGGAGTGATACAACTTCGATTGTACAGTAACATTGTGTATAAAATAGCATTTAAAATTTGAAGTATGAAAGTATATTTGACAACATAGGATAAACCTTTGTGGGTTGGTGTTACGTAACAGTTCCAAAGTGTAGTGTGAAGAGAAGGTTTTTAAATGTTTCCTGAAGTCATGGGTGTCACTAGTAAATTTTAGGTATCTGTTGCATGTTGTTTGCTTGCTTCTTGTTTTGGTGTTTGGGATGACCAGTGAATGTTAGTTGGTTCTTCTGGGTCACATTTCTGGATCTTTTTGCATCAGGGTTTGTAGGGTATCTGATGATGTACGGTGTAGGATCTTGGGTGTAATGTTGTCTTGTCATCTGGTGAGAGTCTTCCCTGTTAAACATCTACAGGAGCCTCAGGCAATTGAAGAGACTTGTGCTACTTGCCTGCCGTTTATCTGACTTTCTTCTGATCAACTTTTTCCTTTTTCCATCTGTTGTTGTCTGGGCTGGAGGCTTCTGCTTTAGGGGAGCTGTATGATTGATAATTTTTTCCACTTAGTTCTTATATTAATTCTTCTGCTTCCCCCTCCATCTCTTCTGTTCTCCACATTTTTTATTTTATTTTATTTTCTTCTTCCCTCATAACCCCCTCCTTATTACCCTCTCTCTTCTCTTCTTATCGCTTCCCCAGTTTTCTTCCTCCTTTTGCTCAGCTGTTAGAAACATAGAAAAATGACGACAGAAAATGACCACATGGCCTATCTAGTAAGTCCTTCCATATCAACCACTACAACAGTCCCTTTTTTTCCTTTAGAGATACTCTGTGTTTGTCCCATGCTTTTTTGAATTCAGATACTGTCCTCATCTCTACCACCTCCACTTAGAGACTATTCCACGGATCCACCACTCTTTCCGTAAAGAAATATTTCCGCATATCACTCCTGAATCTATCCCTCTTCACCCTTCCTTTCAATTGAAAGAGGCGCTTTCCCTGTGCATTTATGCCGTGGAGGTATTTAAATGTCTCAATCATATCACCTCTATCCCGCCTTTCCTCTAAGGTGTACATATTAAGATCGTTAAGTCTGTCCTCATATGTTTATAATGAAGACCACTAACCATTTTAGTAGCCACCCTCTGCACCGACTCCATCCTGTTCACATCCTTTTGAAGGTGTGGTCTCCAAAATTGCACACCATACTCCAAATGAGGTCGCACCAAAGACTTATACAGAGGCACTTTCACCTCGTTTTTTTCTGCTAGCCATTCTTCTCCGTATGCACCCAAGCATCCTTCTAGCTTTTGCCGTCACCTTTTCTGCCTGTTTAGCTACTTTAAGATCATCAGACACAACCACGCCTAGGTCCCTCTCCTCATTAGTGCACAAAAGTACTTCACCCCCTATACTATATTGCTCCCTTGGATTGCTGCAGCCCAAATGCATGACCCTGCATTTTTTAACGTTAAATCCCAGCTGCCAGATTCTAGACCATCTTTCAAGCTTAGCTAGATCCCTCCTCATGTTATCTATACCTTTCTGGGTGTCCACTCTATTGCAGATTTTGGTATCGTCACCCTTTTCTTTCTCTCATTCATCCCTCTTCCTCCTCTCTTAAAATACCTCATCCTCATTTCTGCCGTTCCGTCTCCTCTCTGCCTCACACTCTTCTCCTCCTACTCCTCCTCCCTTCTGGTGACATTAATCCTAAGCCTGCCCTCCCTAGACTATTCTTCTCACTCCCATTTCTCTCTCTACCATTCTAATCTCATCTCTCTTCCTCTCTCCTCTCCCTTACTCTTGTGCATTAAGGAATGCACATTCTATTTCTAATAAATTCCCCTTTTCATTTCTAATTCCTTTGGTCTTCTAGCTCTTACTGAAACCTGGCTCCTCCCCGATGACACTGCTTCAGTTGCTGCCTTCTGTCACCGTGGATACCAGTTTTCTCACACTCCTCATGCCAGTTGCCGTGGTGGTGGTGTTGGGTTTCTGCTTTCTCCTTCCTGCCAACTCCAACCCCTCCTTCTCCCTCTATCTCACTTCTTTTCCTCCTTTGAAGTCCATTCCATCTGCTTTTTTAATCCATTACCTCTCCGGATAACTACTATTTATAGACCCACCGCTAAGTCCATCTCTACCTTTCTCGCTGGCTTTGACTCCTCGCTAAAAGTGTGTGTTCAACGTGTCTACCTTCTTTTTGCACTTTTGTGCGTATTTGTATTTGAATGTAATCATTTACTGTAGTTAATTAGGCTTCTGTACCACTTTTCTACCAGTCAAAGTGGTGTACATTCAGGTACTGTATCAATATATATTGTTCCCTTGCCCCCAAGGGCTCACAATCTATGTTTTTTGTAGCTGAGGCAACAGAGGGTCAAGTGGCTTGCCCAAGGCCACAAGGAGCAGTTGTGGGACTAGAAACCCCAGTCCTTCTGGCCCAAGATTGCTGTCCTATAGCGGAATTCAAGCCCCTGGCCCTCTGGCCTGAGATAACTTGCCTCAACCACGTGGCCACTCCTCCCTCCTTGAGATGGTCTGACCAAGGTACTGGTGTGGCTGTTGGTTATACTATGATGTTGTGGTTCCTCATATGGTTAGGGATGAAGCTGAGGTCCAGGGTCTTTTCCTTCTTGTATGCTGGAGTTTTGATCAATTGTACATATTATAGGGCTTCCATGGCGTTTAGGAAGAAGTTGGCTTCTTTGGAGGATGTTGATGCTAGTTTTAAGTCTCCTAGTGTTGTGAGGAATTTATGTGATGTAGTATATGTGCAAACTGTTTCCAGTACGGCTGATAGTTCATCTGCTGTGGTGTCTGAGGCTCTGTAAGTTGGGCAGATGGTGAGGTGTTTGTAATGGTTATGGTATTGCTGCTTCTATGTTATATGAGGAGTCTGTATTGAATTTCAGGTAGTATTTTTGCTAGTATCAGTACCCCTCTGCCCCTTTTAGTTGTTCTTGAGCAGTTGTAAGCAGTGTGGGTTGGGGTGATAAGTTGGTTCAGGATGACGTTGTCCACTTCTGTTAGCCAAGATTCAGTCACACACATTATTGTAGGCTTTCCTAACAGGGGCTCTACAGATCAACCAACACTAAGGATTTGAGAGTTTATTTTATTATTTTAAATTGATAGCTCTCTGACTGGGAGCTCTTAAAAAGTTTTTTTTTTATATATTTTTAAAGCAAGGTTACTTTTTTTTTTTGGTGCTTTAGTGGAACTTTCCTTGAGCACAGTAGGTTGCTGAACTCTAGTAACCTCCTCACCTTTGGGAACTGCTAACACCTAATCAGGCTGCCCACATCATCACAGGATCCGCAAACATGATCACATAATACCGCTCTTATATCAGCTTCACTGGCTACCAATCACCTCACATGCCAGATAGTCAAGGCAGTTTTGTATCTTCAAGATAAGAAAGAACACATCAGCTGGAATTCTACAGGAAATGATATGCAGACCTAAAGAAGGAGCACAAGTGATACCATTTCAACACCTAGTTCTTACACCAACGAAGAGGGCTCTTTCATTAGCAGCACCCGCCAACTGGAATTCTCTTCTAGAGAAAGTCAGGACAACCAAGAACTTGAAGGACTTCAGAAAACATCTCAGAACCTTCCTTTTCATCGATCACTTCAGAGACAATACCTTGTTCTTCCTCCTCATCTCACATGCCTAAAACAATATCTAACCCTTGTACATATGTTGCAATGTATATGTTTTGCCTCTGTGCAAACCCTGCATGTCATCTTACCTACATTTACACATTGAGTTCTCATTAATGCTTGTTTTTAATGTAAACCACTTTTAATGTACAAGAACGTGGTACAAAAAACGTGTTAAATAAGTAAAATTGTCCCCTCGTTGCAGAGCTTGATTTCAATTGAAAGAGGCTCTCTTCCTGAGCATTTATGCCACAGAGATATTTATTTATTTAACAGGTTTTATATACCGTCATATTCAAGGCGGTTCACATGGAACAAACATAGCAATAAGCTTTTACATAGAACAGGGAGTAGCAACTTGGAGGAGTATATGGGGTATTAGATACATTTAACAAAGGCTAAACTACGTACAGAGACATTGTTGCAAGTGACATGATATAGTTACATTAATTACTTGTCCATTTCTATGTCTGTAAGGTCTGACTGTGGCATTAGTTTTATTAGGTATTTAAGCATCTCTGTCATATCTCCTCTCTCCCATCTTTCCTCCAAAGTATTACTACTGCTGTTCCTCGATACCTTGTCCTCGCTTGTTTTTAAGGACTCTGTACTGTCCTGGGTCTCTTCTTATTTCTCCCATCACTCTTTCAGTGTTTGCTCTGGTGGATCCTCCTCTGCTGCTATCCTGCTCTCACTTGCTGTACCCCAAGGATCTGTCTTGGGTACACTCCTTTTCTCTCTCTATACCCTGTCCCTTGGTACATTCATCTCTTCCCAAGGCTTTCGGATACCATCTTTACGCTGATGATTCCCAGATCTACCTCTCTGCACCTGAAATTTCTACAGCAATCCAGGCCCGGATCTCTGCCTGCCTTTCTGAAATTGCTGCTTGGATGTCTCACCGCCACTTGAAATTGGACATGGCCAAATCTGAGTTTCATATTTTTCCCTCTAATCCTGTTCTCCCTTTTCTCCTTTCTCAGACTGTGTATAATAAAACACTTGTCATCTGCCTCTAGACTATTGTAACCTGCTCCTTGCTAGTCTCCCTCTGAATCATCTCTCTCCCCTTCAATCTGTTCAACACTGCTGCGTGGCTAATCTTCCGCCAGCCTCGCCATGCTCATATTACCGCTCTTCTCAAGTCACTTCATTGCCAAAGTACTACTCCTGCTGACCTATAAGTGCATTCACTCTGCAGCTCCTCACTACCTCTCCTCTCTTTTTCTCTCCCTACAACTCTCTTCAGGAACTCCGCTCTTCATGCAAACCTCTTCTATCTGTGCCCTTCTCTTCAATTGCTCAATCCAGACTTCGCTCCTTTCACCTTGCTACTCCTTATGCCTGGAATAAACTACCTGAGTCTGTACGTAAGACGCCTTCACTGGCCCTTCTCAAATTGAGGCTCAAAACTCACCTCTTCGCTGCCGCTTTTGTAAGTTGAGTCGCCTGATCTCCTTTGTGTTTCCTTACCATTCCCCCGAGCAGTATCCCATGTCTACAGCTACTGTGTTGTCTGTCTTGACTAGATTTAAGCTCTGATGAGCAGAGACTGTCTTTTACATGTGTCTGTGCAGTGCTGCGTATGTCTTGTAGCGCTATACAAATGTTCAGTAGTAGTAGATGAGGGTCTCAGTAGTGTGTGTAGAAAGGAAGGGACAAATGTTTCTGATGTCATAAAGAAGCGAAAGGTTTGATCTATCTTTTGAATGCTGCAGAGAAAGAGAGAGTAGAGTCAAAGATGGTATGGAATGGCAGAAGGGAGAGTCCGTATGGTCTTTATCTGCCATCAGATTTCTTTGTTTACATATAGAAGGCGCCTTTAATACTGGTCAGTAATTTGTAATTTTATTTTAATGCAAATTGCTTTGCTATTTTGTATGAAAGGTGGGACGTCAAGAGATCATGAAATGAAATCATATAAGTGATCAACTCTCTTCCTCTGTCACATTAAGCACAGCTGATTGGTCAGAGATGTGGGATAATCTCAGAGCAGGGATTTTGGGATCAGAAGACCCAGAAATACCTCTGTGGTCCAAATATGTGATTGGTGCCTTCTTTTTATGTCCAAAAAGTGATGGGATCACACAGGAAAAGAAGAGAGAGAAGAGAGAAGAATGGGGAAACTCTTTCACACACGAGGTGCACCCAGCACTCCACCTAAAGTCTGACATGCAAGAGAGACGTTTTACACGTACTGAGTGTGAGAGCGGTTTCAATCATAGCGATCACATAAGAAGCCAGCTGAAAACACACACAGCAGAGGGAACTAACCCAACAGAGAGGCCTTCTACATCTTTTAAAACTCCTCAATGTGGAAAAAATTTCATTCTTAAGAAATCCACAGGGCTGAGAAAATATTTCACTGCACTGAATGTGAGAAATTTTCCTCAGAAGCTCACAACTTGTGGTGCATCTTAGAACCCACGCGGGGGAGAGACTGTTTGATTGTACTGAATGTGGGAAATGTTTCATCATGAAACAACATTTAGTGAGGCATCATAGAACCCACATGGGGGAGAGACCTTTTAGTTGTGCTTTCGTGCAGAAACATTTTCCACAGTCAGTACAACTAGTGCTGCATCATAGAACCCACACAGGGGAGAAACCTTTTAGTTGTGCTGAATGTGGGAAATGTTTCCTTTGGAGCTCAGAGCTAGTGAAGTATCATAAAATCCACACGGGGGAGAGACCTTAAGTTGTATGGAATGTGGGTGATATTTCTGCACAAGACGAAGACTAGTGAGGTATCATGGATCTCACACTGGGGAGAATAAACTGACATACTGATACTCTTGAATAATATCTAAACGATATTGATAATAGAGATGTTTTTTTCTGAGTGATTATTCTCTGAATTGCATGGTGAGGCAGAAGAGCCTGAAGTACCAAAAGGTGCAGTCAGAGACCAAGAAACTGTGGTAGAAAGATACAGTAATCTCTCCCATTGTATTAGGTGTGACAAGCTTGATAAACTACTCCTACCTGTTAAATCTTATGAACTCCAGCAGGAGGCTCTCTTTTGCATGATACAAGTACTACATCATGCATTAGCAGTAAATTTGAGAGACGAAGAACATATTTCGCATACCCTGGCTTAGAAATGAAGTTCACGACTGTCATGTTAGGTGCAAAACTTACCCATTAGGCAAAATTAAACTGAGATAATACCTGAGTGCACTGTCACACTCCCAATCAGTCATACCCCCTAGGAAGGACTACGGCTCCCAGAGTGCACTCTGACAATTCTACACAGTAATATTTTCTAGGAAGAACTACAGCTCCCAGAGTGCACTGTGACACTCCCAAACAGTCATACCCCCTAGGAAGGACTACAGGACTAGGTGCACCTGCTGCTCCTTGCATGTCACCCATCCCCATGTCTTTGTTTAGGGGTGAACTCACTGCTCTGTGTAGGACACCCCTATTTGTTGAGAAGTTAGATAGTTCAGTTTATTTTCATTTTATCCTGTTGCTGTAAAGGGATCCACTGTGTCTGTCCTAAGCCGTTTTGAATTCTGTCATTGTATTTGCCCCACCACTTCCATCGGGAGGGCATTCCAAGCATCCATCACCCTTTCAGTGAAAAAGGATTTCCTGACATTGCCTTATAATTTACCCCATTGCAGATTTATGTTATGCCCTCTAGTTTTACAGCTTCGCCGTCTTTAGAAGAGGTTTGTTTGTTCATTAAATTCTCTTTAAGTATTTAAAGGTCTAAATCATATCTCCCCTTTCCCTCCTCTCCTCCAGAGTGTACATATTTAGGTCTTCAAGTCTCTTCTCATAAGGCTTCTGATGCAGGCTCCAAATAATTTTGGTGGCCTTCCTCTGAACAGTTTCCAGTCTTTTGACATCCTTTGCAAGATATGATCTCCAAAACTAAACACAGTATTCCAAGTGAGGCCTCACCAGTGACTTATACAGTGGCATAAGTACCTCTTCCTTTCTGCTGGTAATTCCTCTTTGTATGCAGCCCAACATCCTCCTGGCTTTTGCCACCGCCTTGTCACTGTTTTGCCACCTTGAGATCCTCAGAAATAATCACAACAAGGTACTTCTCCTGGTCTGTGCACACCTACCTCTCGCCCCCTATCCCGTACATTTCCCTTGGATTTCTGCTTCCCAAGTGCATGACACTGCACCACTTCGCATTAAATTTTAACTGCCAAGCATTAGACCATTCTTCCAGCTTTTGTAGATCTTTCCTTATGTTATCCACTCCCACAAGGGATTACACTCCGTTGCAAATGTTTGTGTTATCTGCAAAAAGACAGACTTTTCCATTCAGTCCTTCAGAAATATCACTAACAACTACAATGAACACTGCCGGGGCCAGGACCAAACCCTGGGGCACCCCACTAATCACCCTTCTTTCATCTGAGTGAGCTCCATTTACCATCACCTTCTGTCGTCTGTCTGTCAACCAATTTCTGATCCAGTTCACCATGTTGGGACCCACCCACAAACGACTGAGTTTATTGATAAGCCTCCTATGAGGCAACAGAAAAAAAGAGGAGGCCTTCCTCAGAATCAAAGGCTTTGCAGAGATCCAGGTAGATGACATCCATCGCAAGTCCCTGATCTAGTTCTCTAGTCACCCAGTCAAAGAACTCAATCAGATTTGTTTGGCAAGATCGTATTTTCATAAAACCATGTTGTCTCGGATCATGCAACCTGTTGGTTTTGAGAAAGTCCACTATTCGCTCTTTCAGAAGCGCCTCCATTACTTTTCCCGCCACCGAGGTAAGGCTCACCGGCCTGTAGTTTGTCACTTCTTCCCTTTCACCACTTTTGTGAAGAGGTACCACATCCGCCCTTCTCAAGTCCTGAGGAACTACACCCATTTCCAAGGATCGGTTGAAAACATCCTTTAACGGCCCTGCAAGAACCTCTCTGAGCTTTTTCAGTATCCTGGGATGTATCCCATCCGGTCCCATGACCTTGTCTACTTTCAGTTTCGCAAGTTGTTCTAACACATCATCTTCTGTGAATGGTGTGGTATCTACTTCATTCCCATTTTATATTTGGGAGTCACAGATGGTCCTTCTCCAGGATTTTCTTTAGTAAAAAACAGAAATATTTGTTAAGCAGTTTTGCTTTTTCAATGTCACTTTCCATGAATCTGTTCCCAGCACTTCTGAGTCCTGCAATTCCACCTCTGATTTTCCTCCTCTCCTGAATATACCTGAAGAAAGTTTTGTTGCCACACTTCACATCTTTAGCCATCTTTTCCTCTGCCTTTGCTTTTGCTATCCTTATTTATCTTTTTACTCTTTTAATTTGATCCTGTATTCCTTTCTGTGTTCCTCTGTTTGCAAGCTTTTGAATTTTGTGAAAGCTGTGGTTTTTGCCTTTATTTGAGCAGCCACTTCTTTGGAGAACCAAATACATTTCTTTTTCCTCTTGTTTTAATTTACTTTCTGTGTTGCCCCTTTTATTGCCACATTTATTTTAGCCCATTGCAATTCCACTTACCTTATCCCCTCCCACCATGCCAACTCCTCCTTCAGTTACTTGGCCATTTTACTGGTGTCAGTGTTTTTGAAGTTTAGGACTTTGAGCTTGCTGTGATTGGACTGCATCTTGGCTTTTATCTCAAACCACACCATGTGATGATTGCTGCTGCTCACAGGAGCACTCACCCGGACATTCAACACGTTATCTCCGTTTGTGAGCACTAAATCCAGCATTGAGCTTTCCCTGGTCGGTTTCATCACCATTTGTCTAAGTAACGCATCCTGGAAAGCATCTACAATTTTTTTACTTCTTTCCAGATTTGCAAAAGGAGTAGTCCAATTGATTTGAGTCAGAGGTCTGTAGACTACACCAGTATGGATGACAGTGCCATCTCCTTTCCAACACAATCCAGAGTACTTCTTCTTTTCCCCTTGCCCCCTGCATTTCAGTATCTTTTATATTGCTTTTGACATATAAGGCTACTCCTCCTCCTTTTCCACTTTCTCTAATGGAATGCATGAACGAGAAGGCAAGTTTGGGTGACTTGATCCTGTGGGTTGCAAAGGGCTCAGTGAAGAGATGGGTTTTAAGGGCCTTACGAAATACGGAGAGACCATTACCGGATTTGAGCTTATCAGGGAGGGAGTTCCAGTTCACGGGTGCAGTGTATATAAAAAGCTGTGTTGCTCATCAAGTGGTTAGCCTTGTGGAAGTCTGTGGGGACAAGAGGGTGTTGAAAGTTGAGGTATATATTCTTTAGAAGTTTGGATGTGATCATGAGAAATTTGTATTTTATATAGCTATAAATTGGCAGCCAGTGTAATTTATATAATATAGGTATGATATATATTCAGTTCTATTAACTTTCCAAATAATTCGGGCAGCCACATGTTGGGCCATCTGTAACTGGCTTATTGCCTGTTTGGAGAGGCCCTGGAAAATGCTGTTGCAATAATCAAAGTGTGGAGTGATTATTGCATGAACGACAGACCGAAAGTCATAGCTTGATAACAGTGGTCTCAATTGCTGAATCATCTTTAGTTTATAATAGATCTTACCTGGGGTAAATTTTATATGGTGGTCATCCTAAGGGATTGATCTAGAGTAATCCCAAGGAATTTCACCTCCTTCTTTAGCTGTAAAACAGCTTCTTTTAGGTTTAAAGTTGAGGGAGATTTAAAGTCATGATTCCTGGCTACCTATAATATATCAGATTTCTTTAAATTAATCTGCAGATTATGGGAGTTTAGCCACTTTGAGAATTCACTGAAGCAGGACATTATCAGTTGGAGGTTAGGGCTTGCAGTATCAAATGGGAGATATAATGCTATATTGTCCGCATAGATGTGATACTCCACTTTAAACTTATGGAAGATACTACAGATTGGCTGGAGATTTATTTATTTTATTTTAGCTGTATTTATATCCCGCTTTTCACCGGGTCAAAGAGGTCAATTGGGAGATACATTTAACACGAGGGGATATGACACATACGCTAATACGTACAGGGAACATGGGCAATGGAGGGTTAAGTGGCTTGCCCAAGACCACAAGCAGTGCCTATAGGACTAGAAATCCCAGTCCCTCCGGCCTGAGATTGCTGTCCCCAGGTGGGACTTGAACCCCCGGCCCTCCGGCCTGAAGTACCTTGTCCTAACCACTAGGCCACTCCTCCCTCCCACATGTTAAAAAAAAAGGGTTGATAGAGATGATCATTGAGGTAAGCCCCTCTCTTTGTCTATATGGTTTAGATATCTGTAAACCGATGTCGACTTTCTTGTCTAAGGCCACCTCAGTTTCCATTAATGAAGAATCCTTATTTACCAAGGCAGAGAAGGTATTCTGCAAGGGTATCTCGAGATGGAGTTGGTGTCTCCATGTAATGCATCATAACCGGCCAGAACCACTGTCATCCATTTATTATTACATTGCTGGATTTATTTGAGGGAGTTGCATAGATTGTTTGCAAGATGTATCATGGGGGAGGTTTGTTACATTGCAGTTAAGTCTTCCCACAATTGAATTAATTATTTTTCCATAGCAGATATCTTAAGATGAATAGGACAAGCTCAAAGGCTCCAAATTTTTTTCCTGAAGATTAAAGCACCACAACTATTGCACTGATTAAAAATAACTTTGATTAGTGTGTCAAATATGGGGCATTTGTCAGATGAAAAAGCAACAGAGAAGTGCTTTATACTAAAGTTAGTACAAGCGACTGTGTGTCTCGGGGTGACTAAGAACATCCATCCCTGGGGTGGGTGGGTGAGGGAAGGGAGGGAGAGAAATAAGTGGCAATAAGCTACGAGTTTGACTTCCTAAGCCAGAGACACTGCAGGGCAGCTGTTACCTACCAAAGCACAGACTTGTCTCTGCAATACAGGCCACACATATTCTTTTAGAGCTAGTTTTCTAGAACAGGCTGAAAACTTTTTATTAAAGTCATGTAATTCCTATATTGCATCCACTATTTTCTCAAAGGCTAAAAAAAAGCTACATAGTCGATGCTTGAAATACCCTCCTGATGGAAGTGGTCTTGGCAAATACAGTGACAGAATTCAAAATGGCATGGGACAGACACAGTGGATCCCTTTATAGCAACAGGATAAAATAAAAATAAACATAACTATCTCTTATATCTCAACAAATAGGGGTGACCTGCATGGAGAGGTGGGTACACCTCTAAACAAAGGCATGGGGAGGGGTGACCTGCATGGAGCGGCAGGGGCACCGCCTCTTGCCACCTTGCTGTACAGACTAGATGAACCATACTGGTTTTTATCTGCCGTCATATACTATTTTACTATGTTAAACAAAGGCAGTAAGTAAAGAAGTGCAATTACAGTAATTCTAAAAGACCACCGAGATACAGGCAACTAAAACTATTCAAAGCATGCAAAAGAAAAAAAATAAAAACTTAGCAGAGAGATCCACTCAATGTGCTTCCACCCCCGATGCTTGGAGACTAGTAATCGCTTCTGGGTCTGTTCCTACAAGTTTTAAATGCAGAGCTCCCTTGGATTTCTAGGGGAGGAGACTAAAGCCAGCCGACATCTAATGTACCCTGAACACCTCCATGTGTCCCTGAGTGTGTTTCTGGTTTGTGTTTCAGATGCGGGTGACGTTTGAAGACATCGCTGTCTCTTTCTCCCAGGAGGAGTGGGAGTATTTAGATGAAGGGCAGAAGGAGCTTACAGGGAGGTGATGATCGAGAATTATGAGACTCTGATCTCCCTGGGTAAGGACTGTACGACCGTATCTGCATTTCTAGCAGACAGTGGGGCTGATCTATTATACTGTATCTACCATTCTTCCAGGTTCCAGAGATAGGACATGTCCAGAAAATGTGCTCACATAGCAATTTCCAGACAGATTTAACACCCAGTACCCACCAGGTACAATAAGCAGTGTTTTATAGATAATCAATATATAATTCAACTCTAGATACAGAACCTGCAGAGCAGAGTGGGGGATGAGTCTGGTGAACCCTGGGGTCGTACCTTACCCCATACATATATAAATACTTCCTATAACTTCATCCCTTCAGGAATATCCTGGTACAGTACTTAAAAATTAAAATACTCCATCATATCTTCAGTCAGTCTCATTTTACATTGCTTCCTGTTGTGCTCATGTATATTTTTCTCAGCAGCACATCTGTGTTTTTTCCCCTGCTTTCTTGAATTCAATACTGTCTTAATCTCTACTGCCTCCACATAGGAGACTATTCCATGCATCTACCACTCTTTCCATAAAGAAATATTTCCACATATTAGTTCTGAGTCCTATCACCTTTCACCCTCATCCATCAGACGCTGCAGGACTGCACCCTTGGACCCAGAGCCCCGATCGGCATCAAGGAAAGAGAGCGGGAGGCTGAAACCCCTTCCACTCTCCATTCAAGGCCAATCAGGGCCCCACCACAGAAACTTTAAAAAAGAAGTGCCATCAGGTTGTGCCCGTGCCTGGTGGGCCTGTGCCATAGAGCCATTTGGCATTAAGCAGGCAGGTACGCAAAAATCAGCTCAACCCAAACAAAAAGCTGCCAACGCTAAGCCCAACAACCTCGAAAAACCTCAACAACCTCAAAGACCTCACTGCTGACCTCACCCCTATCAGTCCTCTCACAAGCAGAATACGCTCACCCCACACATCTCATAGACACCTTGGTTTGTATCATGACACACTTTCAGTAAGAAAATGACAAACTGTAAGTACCACTCATCAGAAATGGAACTCACTGCTGAAAGAGCCCCACCATTATCCTCCTATGATTCTACCAAAAAGCATAAAACTGCTATAATGTCATGGAATCCAATGTTGCCAGCCAACCAAGTATTGTATGCCCTTCTTCTCCTCTGGTTCTTACTCTGCCACTCCTCAACAGCTACGTATACCATAAACATCCCCACAACAGCCCTACAACCTCCCCTAGTACACTTACCTTGCCACCCACACATATGGATGAATCCCCATAAGAAATGCCAAACAGACGAACCCCCAGATTAATAAGAATTCAAACCAACACTCACACTACTGGCTACCACACCGTACACACACTAATCCCTCTAACAGTGGGCTAAGCAATGCGAGGTCCATCAGAAACACAGACAAACACCATAGTAACCATACTAACATAGTAAGTGATGGCAAGATAAAGACCAGTATGGTCCAATCTAGTCATGCCCAGTAAGATGGCAAGAGTGAATGCAGCACCTGCCCGCTCCCATGCAGGTCACCCCTTCCCCATGTCTTTGTTTAGGGGTTGGAACCCAATGCTCCGTTGTATGGACACCCCTGTTTTGATGAGAAAGTAAATAGCTCAAGTTTAGTTTTGATTTTAGAATCCCCTGTTGCCTGTAAAGTGATCCACTGTGTCTGTTCCTACCCATGCCATTTTGAATTTTGTCTCATGGTATTTTGCACCCCACCATTTCCATCGGGAGGTCATTCCAAGCATCCACCACCCTATTCAGTGAAAAAGTATTTTCCTGACATTGCCTTTCAGTTTAACCCCCCCTTGCAGCTTCCCATGTTTGATGCCCTCTAGTTTTAACAGTTTCCCCGTCTTTGGAAGAGGTTTTGGTTGTTCCATAAATTCGCTTTAAGTGTTAAAAGTCTGACATCATATCTCCCTATCCCTCCTCTTCTCCAGAGTGGTACATATTTAGGTCTTCAAGTCTCTTCTCATAAGGCTTCTGAACACAGGCTCCAATCATTTTGGTCGTCTTCCTCTGAACCGTTTCCAGTCTTTTTACATCAGAGACAAATGGCAGACCTAATATCTGACCTGTATGCTTCCCTGGGATCCACACCAACATGAATTTTCATCCTAATTATAGTGTTTAGACCCTCTTCATTATATTTGTTCAACCTACTCCTAAGAGGACTCAACAACATAAAAACTGGATTCCCTACAACGTCTTTTGACATCCTCTTTGGCCTTCGACACTGTTTCACCACAAGCATCCTCTTAAACTGACTAACTATCATGGGATTTCACAGCCACAGCATTTCAACCTGTTCCAATCCTACCCCTCAGTGAAGACCAACCCAAAAGGTCACAAGTTGTTCAAACCCTCCACCTCACTCGGTTCAAACACAACATCAGGGAGTCCTGCAAGGGTCTTCCCTGCCTGCCCTTCCTACTTACAACCATTTTTGCAGCATCTTAAAAGCAGCACAAAATTAAACTATGCCATTTTAATGCAGATGATATCATGGTCTGATTCCCCTATCCATCTCGACAACGTTGCTAGACTATACAGCCTATGCACTAAATGCCTAGCAGGATTATGAGGCAACGGCTGGCTTCCAACCACCCAGTAAGAAACCGTGGGACAGCAGTAAGGGAAGGAAACACTCTTTATTTGGTCCACCTTTAGCCTATGGGGCCATAGGCTAAAGGTGACCAAAATAAAGTAGTTTCCTTCATTACTGCTGCCCACGGTTTTCTTACTGGTGTTCTACATAGCACTTGGATCTTGCGCTCATGGTGTTGGCATTCCAACAACCTCCAAGTCGACTTCAAAAAATCTGGGCGCGATTCATAAGACGGGACTCTTCCTTTTACCCCCACGGATCCTTCCTTTACCATCACGGACACTCTAATTCCCAGTTGGAAAAGAGGAAGTATGATACCTTGTAATCACCCTTGATCACTTTATCTAAACTTACAAGCCTACATCAAACAGAACCTCCAAGAATGCATTCCAAAGGCTCGCTATTAATCCAAAGAACTAAAACCGCCTCCTCAGTCTGGTCACCAACTTCTGAATGGTCTGTCAAGCAGTTACTCATCTTCCATGCGTATTTATTTTATTTATTTATTATTTTATTTAACAGTATTTCTAAACCGCCTTATCATGTATAATCAAGGTGGTATCACAGCAAACAATCTGGTAGTGTGAGTGTGTTATACATGCAGTGAGGGTGGAAATTTAGTTGGGTGTGTGTTGTGTTGTGAGCTATATTGGTTTGAGCTATGTACAATGTGGGCTATATACAGTGGTTTGCTAAAGAAACACCATTTTATATATCATAGTAGTGTTAGTCAGTAACGGGTGCTGCTGCTATACAGTTACTTAGTTTATGTGATTTTGGCCATAGTGTTCCGCTGAAACAGCATGGTTTTCAGTTGTTTTTCTGAAGTCCTTTTAGCGGTCTGTAGTTGATCCTACAAATCGTCCTGTAAGTTTGTTTCCAGATTGTTGGAGAGCAGCCATGGAGAGTGCCCTTCTGTCTGGTTGTCTTGTTCCCTTGCGTGTGGTTTTTTGTGATTCACTTGGGGTGCTGACTTCGGTTGTGTGTTTGTTTTCTTCTAGGCCGTGTGCTGGTGTCTGGTTGTATGAGGGCGTTGCAGGCTGTTGTCTGATGTTTGCTATTTTATCTTACATAGGTTTATGATAAGTTTTTGATATCTGATGCGTGCAATCGATTGAAGCCAGATGTAAGTCCTTTAAGCGGGCGGGTGTGATGTGTGTCCTTGTCCTTGCAAGTTGCCGGATTATGGATTCGTGCTGCGGTGTTTTGGTGCCAGTTGGAGTGGTTTGATAGCTTGTTCCGGTAGACTCCAAGGTATATCGGATTGCAGAAAGGTCCAGTAGAGGGGTTTACAGTTGCTTGACATACGGTACGGAAGGTGTTCTGGGGGGCGAGGAGTGGGTTTTCGAGTCTCCTGCTTGATTCGCATCTTGTAGTAGGCTTTTTCGTATTGTTTTGTTTATGTGTTGTCTCTTGAGATTTGAGTGTTATTGTCCAGCGTACACCCCGAGGTATCTCACTTCTGACCTTATTGGGTTATAGTAATGTTTTTGTATCTTTATATTTGGTGGGTGTATGAAGCTTTGGTTCCGAGTGATGATTTTAAAGCTTTCAGTCTTGTTGTAAGTTTATGGCGAGGGTGGTTGTGTTTTTGACCCACCAATCGGGTCCATTTGTGTAAGGGCAGTCGGTTGATCCTAGAGAAGTCCTGGTTGTCGATTGATATCGGGTTGTCCTATATCTGATGTCGTCCGCATCAGCTTGCTGTTATTGAATGTTGTTTCGTTTTTTCATGATGTTGCAGTATTGGTTTTTGGATGTAGATGTTAAAATAGGAGTGCTGAGAGCGCAGAGCCTTGAGGTACTCCTTGGACGGACTTTGATGGGTCGGGATTTATGATGTCCCACCTTGATCTGTAGCTGTCCTTTCTGTGTAGGTATGAGTGGAAAACCATTTCAGGGTGTGATACCGTTACTTACCAGTGGGTCCTGTAGTCTTTCCAGGAGCGGGTTGTGGTCTCACTGCTGTCGAACAGGCTGATGGAGATGGCGAATGAATATCATTATGATTTCCGTTCCTGGTTTGTTGTCAATTGTTTCCTAAGGATCTTGTCGAAGAGGTTAGATCAAAAGTAGCGTCTCGACACCCAGTGGTTTGTGGACGAAATCCGTGTTGGTTCGTCGTCGCTTGTTTCATGTTTGTCGATGTTGAATCCTTGAAGTTGTTAGTTGGAACCGTCTTTTTTGCATGATTTTTGCGAGGAGGGGAAAGGTATGCTGGAGATTTGGTCGGTATGCTGCTGGGTCTTCCTTTGTTCGAGAGGTTTTGTTTTCTTTTGGTGATTGGTCTCACTGAGGCAAGTTTTAGTTTGCTTTGGCATGAGGCCTTGAGTGAGTGAGTTGTGTACGCGATTTTTATGTATGGTGGGGGGATGAGACTTGATTTGGTGGCGTTTTGACCCATGACACTGGGAATGTGGTCTGTAGGGAGCGGTGCTTGTGTTGATTGTAGAGGAAATGAATGTGGGATATCCTTGTTCTGTGGGAGGGTGAGGCGAATGTTGGCCCAGGTTTTGGAAGTGTGCATCCGTTCATTGTAGTTTCTATCTACTCGGCGTTGTTTGTTTCTGTTGGACGTGAAATTTGTCCTTTGATGTGGTCGGCGGGAATTTCTGCAGGATCTATTTTTGCTTTCCCCTTCTGTTGTTTGCTCTTTTGTGAGGATTTTCATCTAGTTCGAAAAGCTCTTCGGGGTTTGTTGATGGAGGTATTTATCATTGTTTTGTGTGGAATTCCTTTCTTTGATATGTGCGTCATTTTGATGTGTTCATTGTATTGTTTTTTGCTTCGTTTAGGGACGTAAAATGAAGCTGGTTCGGCCAGTTGTATTGTTTTGTTGTTTTATCCATATACAGTTGAAGGATCTTCCTGAGGTGTCCATCTTCTCCTGTCGTATATTTTTTGATGAGTATCCATGGTTTGCTTTGTTCTCTTGTTGTGGTGGTTGTTTCGCGCGGTCCAAAGTCATCGGGTGGTTTGGCCGGGGTTGGCTTATTTTATAATGTAAAAATGCTGTTCCAGCTGGA